>JABWIB010001582.1:42483-77255 GCA_016617825.1 Platyplectrum ornatum | reverse complement strand
TAATGAAGGCTGAATCAGGTGCAGACCTCATTAGGCCTGGACAAGCCACCAGCCATGATTGGCTTGTTGGATGAAGGGCCCTCCCACTCTCCCTAACATCNAACCCCAGGGACCCTGTCTGGTTAACACCAGTTTAACCACACTGTTGGGAAAGTTATTTCCCAACAGAACAAGCAATCTTCTCCCTGGGGTTTTAGCACATATATGCCACAAACTCTGGGCCAAAGTATCGTCCCTCTACCACAATGCCCCTGACTTTATCACAATATATATATATATATATATATATATATATATATATATATACTTGCTGCAGTGTGAGGGGGGATATGCAATTTCATTCTTTGTATTTAAATGTGAGAAGCACTAACATGCCCTCGTGCTATGTCAGCCTTGGCAGGTCAAAGAATCAGACTCCCCAAGGTTTAATATCAGAAGATGCGTTTTTCTAGGACTATACCATGAATGCATTTTTTTTATTTATATTAGAAATAATTAATTTCTTGTCTAGACGTAATGCGTTGTTTATGTTACTACAAAGCTTGACATTTTAATATGCTTTAATCTCTCACCCTCTGATATTGCAGTTCATGTACTTTCCCTCAGCCTGTTAGGACTATAAAGCAGCTTTTTACCAGCACTGCACTTATGATCAATTAGCTTTATTCGAGGTGCATATACACTGATGTCTGAGGTTATTCCAAGGTGTATATGGATTAGCTTAAAGGCTTTCTTAAGTGCTGTGCTGATATCAAAGACGTCAACTGCAACTAAATTAACCTCTAACTTTAAGGAGCTTTTTACTATGAGAATGCATTTTACCAAACCCTCACCCTTTCTGATACTACTGTTTATCTTTCTACTACCTCTGTGGCTAAGAAAACTCATGTGGCTAGAGTCACCCGGAATCAGGCATTCACTCGGAAATTATCTGTCTACTTTTATGAAGTGAGTTGGATTGCTCACATTACATTGCAGTCCTTGGAAATAGATGATATGAGTAGTTCCACAACAGCAGCAGTTCCTCAATAGCGGGACAATATGGTAGTATATGTGGGAGCTATGTGTACAGGTGGTTTGGTACTGAAGCTCTCTGCCAATGTGGTGCGCTGTACACTGGCACAGCAGTGCCCATGAGAGTAATTCATCGACCACCATATTAGAGTGGATGGACGCTGGGAGTAATTGAGAACCAATGCTCCAATGGTGACAGGAACATTTTTCCTTTAACCCTTACCCTAATTTTCTGTCTCCCCAAACTTAACTCTCCATGTCCCACAGCCTAATCCTAACCTTCCCTTTCTATTATCCTTATCCTAACCCTCCATGCCTCACAGCCAAGACTGGGGGTCTGCAACCTGAGGCTCTGGAGCCGCATGTGGCCCTGTCAGCAATCTCTGTGACTCAGACACCAATGTAATCATGGCTGGACGCGCCAAATGCACAGTCCCTGAAGCACGGTGTATTTGCTGCGGCTAGCCGCGATCACATTAGTCCCTGTGAGTCACGGAGGAGAGTTACAGGATCGGGGGAGGATTCAGCATGTGTGTGTACAATGGCCAATTGCTGTTCAATTGCGTTTTTTGTGTTACTATTTACTTCTATGCTGCCCTGATAAAAACTGCCTAAGGTTAATTGATACAGTGGCCATTGTACAATGTTATATGAAATTTCACTTTTGGAGTTTGTTTTTTGGAGAAATGTTTTGTGGCTCCCAAGTTTTCAGGTCCAAATGAATCTTTGAATGATTAAGGTTGCCTACCCCTTGCCTAGCCTTTTCTTTGTAAGGGCCTAATCTTAATTCTGCTTGTACCACAAACTAACACTATGTCAAAATCATATTTAAGAAATGCATCCAAAAAGTGAAGCCACTCTGCTTTTGTCTCGTGATCGTATAGAATCAGCATCAAAAATTTACTGGGCAAGTTATATTATAAAAAGGTTTATTTTGTTCGTCTAGTAAGGAACTCAGGATCCTCAGGACACTGGAAGAAGGCTGCCTGCCCATGAGGGCTTTTTGCATCACTAAAGTTTGGCTCCTCCAGACGAGGCCATTACACCATGCAGTGTTTCAGAAAAGCTTGTAGAGTAGCCCACTGGAATATGTGAAACTGCCTATTTACAACGCGTTAGTATGAAAAATGCCATGCTCCAAACAGAGTCTACACCTTAAAGTATTCATTTAGAATACTTTACATTTACCAAGAGCAGCCTCAACTGTGAACCTTGGAACAGAGTGAAATACAAACATTCCCAACAATTACAGTAGCCAAACTCTTAAATCTTCAGACATCCTTATCATGTGTTTTATATTTCAGAAGGAAATGTAATGTACAATTGCTTTGTAAAGCCAGCAAAAAATTTAGTCTATGTGGGATTTTTTTTAAAGTACTGTTAACCCAACTGTTTTACAATATTGCAGCCATGGTAATACACTGTATAGTAATATAAAGAATACTTATTTTTTACTTTAACACATAGTGGGGCAATAATATCTCTTTGAGGTTTAAAGTTAGTTTGAAAACACTGAAGACTAAATTACTACTATATGGGGCCGATTCAATCCCTTCTCTATGAGCCGCGAGCAAAATAAACACGGGTTTACGTTTGCGTAAGGGAGATTATTAGACGCGATGCCTAATTGAATCGGTCCCTATATTTGTTAAAACTCTGGAGAAATAGTGCCTCGGCCTTTCATTGTGAGCCTCAGTTAAAATCATGTCAAAACCTAGTAATGAGCAGTCCTTCAATGTCTATAGAAGTAATCTATACTTCTACTATAAATCACCAGGGTCTATATCAGGGCTCGAAGTGGGGGTGTATACGGGGGTATGACATACCGGCACTTCTCCTACTGATGTAATGGAAAAACTTAAAATCTCCATTGACTTCCATTATTTTCTGTGTTTCCATACCACCACTTCTGAATGTCCATACCCCCACTTCTAAATTTCCACTTCGACCACTGGTCTATATTTATAGTATGAGGAAAGCCCAAATTCTCCTAATGTTATCAAGAACATTTCCTAAGCTGCTGCCTCATAAAAATAGCTTTACGTCTGTCGTTCGGAACAAGTTACAGCATTGATTTCAAGTTTACACAGATAGCAGCTTATTCTGCTGGGAGCTGCATATGTCCAGGAGCAGTGCTTGTTTATTGGTGAGGATGATGAATGCCGTGTTTTATACTGTTCATTTTTTTCTTGGAGAATTGTACATAAACGTCTGTTTCACTCCGTGGCATGAAACACAAAAGGCTTTTTCACAGTCTGATTATTATACTGTACCAGAAAACAGGAAAGACTGTCGCACATGGGAAAAGTGGCGTTAACCATAGCAACCAGTTGGACATTACTTTTCACTTACTAATGTTCTCTACAAATCATTTATATGCAAATTCACTTTTTCTGTGCACCCATATTCCGAAATGTATTATATCTTACTCAAATGGAATATAGCATAAACTAGAAGCAAAATTAATGAATCAAAATTGCATTTTGCCCCTATAGACTCCTATGATCTAGTTAGATATGGTCCAAATATGTTAAATAATACCAAGTTTGCCGCACAAATCGAGCTGTGGAGATGGTGCATTATATAATGTACATATTGGTATGTTAGTTGTCAGGTAATAGCACATAGTATAATATATATATATGGGTTATCTCCAGACCTCTAATATTCCCCTCATATAATAAAGTATGTACTATTCCCATGTTCTAGTGTTTCTAGTTTGGAAGGGGGTTTCTGGGTTTCTATAAACCTACCCCCCCCCCCCCCCCCCAGCGTTTTACACTGCCACCAGTGTCAACCAAAACCTGTAAATATAGAAAACCAAAAATATATATATACTGTCCATATGAACAGATCGCAAGGAGAAAGAAAATCTTTGGGTAAAACAGGTGCAAGTGTAGACCTGTGGAAAACCAAAAACTGAACTGCAGGGGGAGACAAGAAAAAACAATGAATACAGAATTAGAGTTGAACTTTCCTAGCTCCACTCTATTTTTCAAATTAAATATAAAGCTATGCAGTATGTGAGTTCTATGTGCAGAAACTAAGTAGTTTTTCTGCATACAATACCATTAAAATTCACATGCACCCCTTACATTGAAACATGGTTTTGCTCAGGACAGAGGACTTCAGAGGTGACGGACGTGGACCCTCCATGGACATCTCGCTGGTAAATTTGGTGCACAAAATGAGAATTTTAAGGTAAGTTTGTCTTATGTTGATTTATTGATTACTAGTTTTTATATATTATGTCTTACTTCGTATTTCATGCGTGTAATAAATATTATATATAGCAAATCGCAAGATTTGTTCTTTGTGCCTTCTTCCCATGTTTTGAAAGGAGGAATGGAGGATTAGCTGGAAGAATGAAATCATCTTGCTTCTAAGGTTTCTATTCTACTGCCTAATAGCTCCATGGGCTATAAGTGAAATTTTGATGAAGTTATGGCCATGCTTTGTATGCATTTAAATAAATTGTTAAATAAATTGTATATATATATATATATATATATATATATATAGATAGATAGATAGATAGATAGATAGATAGATAGATAGATATAGATATGATGTCATTTTATTATTTCACGATTTTGAAGGTGTGCATTAGGTTTATTATTAGTTTATTATTTAAGTTCAGATTAATAATAAAGATTCAACAGTGCGCTGTGTTTTTGACCATCTCTTTCTCTTAACAATCAACTGATCAGTGAAAAGCAGCGGTGGGGCAAGCACTGTCTGTGATCATTGCTTTAGGCACTGAGACAGGTTTGCAACACGTCACAGCAGGGAGACACTGTTTCAGCAGCTTGACAATAAGCAGTGAGACAGGAAAGAGACAGCTCCTGTAATGAGCTCCTGTATTATTATTATTATTATTATTCCTGCTTAATTTTTATTACACTGTTCTCCATAATATATGCCTAGATTATCATGATTGGGTTCTAGATTTTTTGACTTAACTAACCTAAACATTTTTTTTTCTACTAATGAAAATATTATTTAAAAAGGTGAATCGGGATACGGGGGGGGGGGGGGGTATTATTATGGAGAGATCCAGTCACACAGCAGCGTTACCACCAGGATTAAGGGGGGGGGGGGTCAACAAATTAAAATGACATGTTACTCCCCCAGCCTAAAAACATTCAGATTCCCCTAAGAGTGGGACCTGTCAGAGTGAGTGAATGACCTATCAGATATTAGATGTATAGACAACCCTATGAGACATACAGCCTATCCCATTTCATCTAACCTGAAAACCATTAAGTTCAATTACAACATAAAGAAGCAAACATAACATTATCTACCACACAACAAAACAAGAGAGCAATGAATTAGTTAAAAGTAAATTGTACTTGCAAAAATCCAGATCCTGAATGTATTAAACATCAGGAACAACATTCTATGTAACATTTTCTATGTATATACAGTTACTATGATCATATGAAACAATAAACAGGATTTAACGCTTCTCTGTTGTTTTATATAATCACTATATTAATAATCACTATATTAATAGGGCTTTTCAAGATCAGTATATCAATGATCCAAGAGAAAATGTTGACAGGATTATAAAGAAATGTAGATATGAATATAAGTGATTGAAAAGTGACAGATTTACTGTAACAAAGTAGAAGTAGCCGTCATACCCATGTAAGGTACCACTATAACCAATTATTAATCGTTAACAACTACAGTATACGTGTTCTCTAATGTATTTTATTATTAACATCATTGTAGATGTACAGAAGTAATGCTAGCTGTACTACAAGCAGCGCCAGTTCTAGGAATAGAGTCAGGTAAAGGTGTATAGCTGTAATTAGGGCGCTATATCAACGGGGGGGCTTTTTGATTGCAGCATCCACACAACACAGAACTGAACTGGACACTAAACTAAGCTTAGAAGGGCTTATCTTAGCATTTCACTACAGCACAGCCTGCTCCTGAGCCATGCGGGTGCCGGAGAGCTTATGATGTCTCATTAGATTCACAAGACACTACAACCCAGACACAGGGACAAGGCTGCATCTGATCTTTCTAAAAACATAAAGAAAAGATTTGTGACTTTTCATTCTTTATGGAGAGAGCTGCAGAGACAATTCATCTCTTCTGTTTTCTCGTTTTGTTTTTATGACATTTACATTTATACTTTTGGGGGAATTGTTTCAGCAAGTTCCCATTCAGTAAGAAAAACTCTGATCTTCAAAGTGCTGACTAGAAAAAACTCCTTTTTACAGCCATGTAGTTTAATCAATCACGGTTGATCCAATTCAACTATAAGGGCAAAGCCACATTCCTATTAATTCCCATGTCTACGATTTGGAATGATTTTTTTATTTACAGGCTTCAAAACATTATTTTTATGAGGTGTATTTAAATATGTTTTGGAAACCATGCTAGAAGACTATTCTTCTACTATACAGCAGTATTACAAACACTTACAAGACCTGTGATCCATAGCAATCACAAGGACCATTTCCCCAAATTCTAAAGCAGGAGTTAAGACAACCTCCAGGGATCACAGAAAGGCAATGGGAAATATAGATTTCTTATGAAAGTATAAAAGAGTTCCTTTTCCTTGTATCACTTGTTTATCACAACTCCAGTATATAGTTGTGATATATAGAGTTCATATATATATATATATATATATATATATATATATATATATACATAGTATGTTTTTAGGTTGGCAGCCCATACGTACATTTTTCAAAGCCCAAGTCTTACTACCAAATTGCCTCATATTGTTATTGAGGTCGAAACACTTCACATCAATGCTTCTGTATATGTCAGTGCACTCTCCTGTACATGTAAGCGGCGGTATTTTTAGATGTATACAAATGCAGCATTCTGTTGGAAGGTGAAGAGATGGAAAAGATACAATAAGCAAATAGAAAAAGGAGGATATTAAGAGTGCCCTACTTTGACCTAGATGAATAATGGTTGCTAAGATCTTGTCTACTTCATGTAAATGGAAATAAAGGAGTAACCATGAACCTTGACAGTCATATTAAACATATAAATAGATATAGATGGAGCTCGGCTTATTGCTTTTGATGGTACAGTAGAGCCAATTACTAAGCATTGAATTCATGCTGTCTTTTGCAACATCCATGCTTAGCTGTGAAATAAAAAATAGTTTATTTAACCTACGTTCCATCAGTCCATCAGATGTAAGTGGAACGAGCGCAGTTCTGTTCTCATTGTGCGTCGCTGCAGAAGTTGTAAGGTGTGTCCTATACAAAATGATTCTGTATAGTGACGTGAACCACACTGGGATATTTATCCAACAGATGTTCCTGGTCTATGATACTTCTGAAAATAATATAAACCAAGCATATGTGGTGATCAGCTGCAGCAATGTCAGACTTCAGGATTCCTCTCCTCTATGCTTGAGCACCAACCAGCATGAGCTTGTGAATTACAGGTGACTCTAAAGAAAAAATTACCCAGAGCTCATCTGAAATGAGGGAGAGAGGGCTGCCATGACACACCCTTGTGTTACTTCTATTGTTGTGTTGTCTACACGCTGGACATTGAGAAGCTGACATTCCTTCATGACGCTGATCACCAGGCATTGTGACGCTATAATATGACAGCAATCTACCATATATAAGTGAAAGCGGACAAAAGATAATTGCACCCACTCAACCCAAAAGGGTGTGAAAAATGAAGATGTAAGACTATGCTTCCAATATCATTCATCAAACCATAACAATCTACAGAACTAGCACTCTCATGCCTTTCATAGTATAATAATCATGGATGGATGTTTTCCTAGCACTCAGATTGGAAAGGTTTGCTTTTGCACATTTGCTCACATTAGAACACTTCTGGAATCTTCTGACAACGGGAACAGTTGCACTTTTTTTTATTTATAGTATTGACTGTATTTATGGGACCAACTGACCCAGACTTCATCATCATTTTAAATAACAATGGATCAGAATTTATGAATGGATCAGAAGTTATGGTGCTGCTTATGGCTGTCTCTCAGAGCAATGAGGATGGTTTCTCACATACGCAAAATAGCAAGGTTCCACAATTGGATGGATCTGAAGGACTGGGCCTTAATTTACTAAACTGCGGGATTGGAAAAATGGAGATGTTGTCCATAGCAGCAAATCAAATTCAATTTCTCATCCCCACTTTTCAATCCCTCAGTTTAGTAAATTTAAACCCTGCTCCCTTAACAATATCTTAAAATAATATATTGGGAAAAAAAGGGCCAATAATCCACACATATTTGCATACTAAGGCATATTTATATATACTAAGGGATATTTATATATATATATATATATATATATATATATATATATATATATATACTAATGGATTGCAAATGTTTAATCTTGTATGAAGCCAGGCTCATCGCTACTTATGGTGATCCTGGCTTCCTGAACTTCAGTATTTAATAATACTTATTAGATCTGCGATCTTCAACATGCCTGCACAGTCCTGGAAGCTGGATCGGATGATAAACAAGCTGGCACCCAGCACATGCACAGCTGAGATTCTAATAAATATCACAGACATTAGTAATCAATTTCCTGATATTTCTTAGAATCTCTGAGTGTCACCACTGCTACCTCCCTGATACACCTCACCCTGTCACATACAGCATAGTCACTAACATGACAGCTGCCCTGGAGGATGAGGAGCAGAGATAGAGCCCGAATGGCGGCTGATCTGAGCAGGNACACCAGCCTCAGGTCGGCCAGCGATGAGCGGCAAGGGACATGGATGTTTTCTAAATACCATGAACAGCTCAGCCCTATAACAACTTATAGGTGCGCCATTATTCTATAAAGAATCATCTCTGAGGAGCCCAGGTACATGTTATAAATATCAAAGGGCAGAGAAACAGCAATTAAGTGCAAGCTGTTTGCTTTGTATACTGGTGCTATTTAAGAATACCCATTAATGTGCAGTCCGTCAATGCTTTCAGCTCTGTCCTGATTAATACTGCACAATACTGACAAAGCTGTGAATTTCTCATTGTGACTAACAATTTGATATTTTTTGTTTCAAAAACTTCTGCAGCTTCAGGAGACAACTTATCAAAAGAGAAATCTACTAGAAGTGAATTTACCGTGGCTCGATCAGCTCTTCAGATGCCAGAAAATAACCATGTAGAAGGGAATATTGATGTCGGAATATTAAAGGTTCATTCCCGGGACACCGCTTACAGCAACAACAAACCAAAAACTTAGATAATGTGTACAGCAGGGCTGCACACTGAATGTGACACTTCATGGTTATAGGGTATCATTATCATGGTTTACTTTCATTACCCGCATAGTATCACTGCGGCTGGGTCACGTCTTCCCTTTTCCCTATGTGCTGTCTGGCATTATTATATATAGGAGAGTTGTGTCAGTTTTCCTCGAGAGACATAGGCCAGACAGCACGTACTGTATTAAGCTACACAAAGCCTTGCTTGTGTAGAAGAGATCTGAAAAACATTAACTTAACTAAAGGGGAATAAAAATCTTTACTTATCAGTGCAGATGTAATTACATTCAATCCACATGTATCCACTAAGCCTCCTGTATTTTCTACTATCAACTCACTATGTATCATGTGTGTTGTTGCATTTTATATGTTGCCAATCTGAGAACAATAATATTTGTCTAGTATACATTCATATTATATATATATATATATATATATATATATATATATATATATATTATTATACATAACCAATAGGATTATTCATAGGATAAGAGATACCACTGTGCATTACTAATCCTATAAACGTATGGGAATGCATCCAGACTTCCGTGTGAACGGAAGAGGCTATACCCCTGGCTTGCAAGGAAGTTTGTTTCAGTCTGTATCTTGTCCTTTCAGTATAAAGTTAACCTCTGAGAATGTTTTCTAGATACTGAGACCCATATCAATTCCTACAATTTGCAGCAATCCTGTCATTAAGTATAGTACGGGATGGCTGGAGACATTTAAGAGGGAATATGGGAAGGCTGGAGCCATATAAGGTAGAGGATGGCTAGAGACGTAAAAGGGGGTACATTTTGGATGATTTTCACTTTAGTTGCTTCGAACTATAGAACTGTAAATACTGAAGACCAGATTGCTCCAATGAAAGTTTGACTCTTTGGGGTATATTTACTAAGCGGTGATATTGCAGCGAGATTTGAAAGTGGGGGTGTTGCCCATAGCAACCAATCAGATTCAAGCTCTCAGTTTCATTTTACACACTGGAGAATGTGAACTCGAATCTGATTGGCTGAATGGGCAACATCCCCACTTTCAAATCTCACTGCAATCTCACCGCTTAGTAAATATACCCCTTTGTGGCCAAATGAAGAGTTAGGAAAATATTTTGCTGAACACTTGTCACTTGTCTATAACAATAACATGACTCTGGGCAGAATGAGAGCAGAACAAAAGATTTCATATTGCAATCATGGCCAGACAAACACTGGTTGGCAAATACTCACCATCTGGTAAAATAAACAGCAGAGGGATTTCAGTGGCAGAGACGAGATACAATCCAGTTTGTGAGGTTATTATTATGGATGGGGACATTCAAGGTTACGCAAGTGATGAATAATAACCATGAGGCTCATGAAACTGGCATCTGCAGACAGCTAATGAAAGCTTAATATTCCGATGTATGCCACTTCATGACAGGCTATTTTATTATGCATGATCAAACATTTAGTCTAGACAATACACCATTGTCTTATTCAATGTGGAATTTCTGTTGTAACAATGCGGTCTAATAAAAGTGCAGAAGTGCTTGATCACGACAGTCCTAATTACTATTAGGTTGTACATGTCCAGCAGCCTCTTCTGGGGTCTTCTTATGACCCTGTATAGGTTGACGCAGATCCTGTCTGTCTTTTGTATACACAGACGGCTGAGGAAGACATTGGAAATCATACTTTTTAAAGTCCTCACAACGCTGATGCTCCCATAAAGAGTGATGGTGACAGAGGGGCTGAAGAATCTGAGCCCAGCATCAGAGCATATCATCCATGCCTTGGGTTAAGTGGCTTGTATAAATAAAACAGTGTAGAGAGGAATAGATCATGCCATGATGACAGTCTAGAAATATGCCACGTTACATTGAAAGAGGTTACATTAGTATTAAATTTACTAACATAAAAAAGCCATTGCTCCCCTAAACTTATGGATGAAGTACATGCACACGTTACAGATGCCAAGTGACCTTTACAAAGCCATACACATACTGTAGCCCAATGTGTGCATGCTTCAACCGACAACAAAGAAACATAACTTTATATTAGGTCGTCGCTCTCTACTTTCTAAACAGACCCTTTAAGATAAACTAACATGTTCCAGTTACCAAATATAAAAGATTATGAAGAAATAATTTGATTATACATAGAATGTGGGTATGAGGTAATGATGATGATGATAGTATGAGATTTAGTAGAGCAGGACAGCACCTTTGTGTGTTACTTGCATTAATCAATTATTATTTAAGCTTTGTTATGTCCGCAAATTGTCAGAAGTAACAGTCCGGACGTGAGGCATTGATTTACATTAAGCTCCGGGTCCAGGGGTTTCTTGGAAGTTCCAGGACAGTCTGAAACCCTGTGATATGTATATACTGGGGACCATATCCAGACCTCTGAGTATAATGCACTCAGAGCTCCAAGCACAGCAGCAGTGCATGGAGTTCCTATACCAGGATTCTGACTTACGATTTCCACATGCTCACACAACATGGTGATGGCTCGGAAATCTGGTTGGTGTGTAAGGGCCCATTCTGTACTCTCTAAGAGCTCCATTTACTAAAGAAAGCCCTCCTGGTGGTAATTAGTCTAGCAAGGCTCGGTCTCCTTGCTGTGAGCCCGGCTACTTTGACAGCAGGATTTATTATTACAGCAAGGTTTTCACAGAGATCATAGGTCCTCGGAGTCAACCAAAGTCCTGACCGTTCTAAGTTCCAGAGTGAAAGTGACTGAGTATGCGTCTGGACTACAGTGACCGGATCGACACCAGGGAAAGGTAAGTAGAATTTTTTTATTCTGATTTTTATTTATTTATTTTAGATACTTATTTATTTTAGATATTTATTTAATTTAGATTCCTCTGACTGGGGAGGTATAAGGGGAGATCAATGAAAAATGTCTTGGAGCGCTATTTTAATAGGGTTAATTAAAGTATCAGAGCTGGTCAGAGATATATGGTTACCATGGCTAAGATAGCATATTAAATGTAATTGACTATGATTTTATGCAATAAAGTTCATTCGCACTTAAAAACTGGCAAAATCTCATGAAGTCAAAATTAGGAAATGGAGCACTAAATACCTTCCCCCTGCCAGGCACAATATGTGCTGTATGCTTCCCACACCCCATCAGATCCGGTCCAGATAAAGACTTTAATGTAAACGCTGAAGTTATGCATACATTCTGATTTTCATCAAAGTCTAATTGTACTTTAGTGCCAAACTTATATAATAATATAGATAATTATTATATATATATATATATATATATATATATATATATATAATATTAATGAAAGGATCTGTTATCGTCTATTTGTAAATTCTTCTCAATTACAATGACAGAGAATGCACTTCCTCCAAATGTAATGGTGATTAATTAGACATGTTGGCAGGTATTCCCTGTGGAAAAATGCACCGTAACCATTAAATATATATGTGATGGGGATAGCAATGATGTAAGCTATGACTGCAATGCAGTACTCATCTGTACACCAGCTTTACATACGTGTCTCTGTACTGGAATACTTGGGATATGCAGACAGCGCCTGGGTGCTATGACAGAAATAAACAGCAGCATAACAAGCTGCAGGGGGAATAACACACTCTGTGCATAGACACAGCTGGAGTATCACAGGCTTCGCACATTGACACTTTAATTAGCAGTGTATTGGTAAGCAGTGACACTTCGCTATGACTTTCCTATCTATCTATCTATCTATCTATCTATCTACAATATGAACTGTAATTATCACTCTGTCATATAAATACACATACTTGTGCAGACGGATGCACTTGAACCTATACCTCCCAATATAAATGATATGGGATTATAACTCCCTACATGGGAGGGTAAAGCATGCTTGGCTGTGCTATAAAGGTGGTAGCATCACCTGGGAAGTGAGCACGTAACACGTGTTCATTGCTGCTTTGCTCTGATCTGGATGTGCCCCTAAAGTGGGACTATCTCCAAATGGATTATGGCACAGCAGTGTTGTGCCTGTGTCATGGTAGAGGTGTAGTGATCCAAGGTCAACCCTAGCACTCATATAATCCCCTGGCTCTATTACAATTGTTCTTTGGTCATGCAGACCATTGGCAAAGCAGCAATAAACACCTCCAAATGTAACCCCCAATGTAAAGTCTGGGATGGGGGTTTTTAAATGTACAGATTTCGATTTCAAAAACACATACTTCCAGAATGAAAAATACATTTGAAATCACACCTGAATATTAGAAATTCTCCTGAGTGGGGAATCTCTGCACTATTGTAAGAATCTGTGGAGATAAGCAGAAACTATCTTTAGTGCGTTCACTGAAATGCTGAAAATACATAAAATATACTGGATACCTTGAAACTGGACCTAGTGTGTGCATACTACTACAGTCAATTAATGGCTGAATCATGATCTTAGTAGAAACTTTGGAAAACAGAATAATGAAATTAGATGTTTAGCAGAATGGAAGAGTGGATCGGATTCAGGACACCGAACTCTACCAGACATTCATACACTAGGGGATCTGTCTGCCTAGTTTTTGCAAAGACCTGGATCTGGCTAAGAGTTAATCAACAGTAGACAACTGTATAGAAAAGTTGAAACGTTTCAAAGTCAAATGAAAATTTGGAATCTGCAGTGGCCAAATACCAGAATACTGGAACAACAATCTAGGTATGACTAGAAATGTATGTGAACGGCTAGTATGTGGGCATGGCTGGTGCTAAATACCAGGGCACCCTAGACCTAAGTATGGTGTCACTACTGATCACTATAGCTGTAATCAGTACCCTACCTGCAGTAATGTCCTTACTGTCCTATATGCTCTACAAGACAGGACAACTGGCACAGTGGGTTAACACCGATCTTTTGTGCCACCACCAACCTGACCACTCTGGGCGGCTGCCTATAATTGTCTAACGGTAATAGCAACAACCCTGTATGTGGGTATACTAAAGCTTGTATTCAGGGGGCGCACAGCCCAGTAAAGACTGGTATGCTGTACAGGTGCACATAGCACGTGTAATTGCTGTTCTATATGGAAGTCATACTAATACCCACAAATATTAGTTCATGTTCAATACTAGTAAACTAACTAAAGGATTCTTTATAAAACGTCCACCAGAATAGACTCCAAACAATGTCTTAGGCTTAGGCTTTGTAAGTGGCTTAGGACATGTTTTAACTGTGGTGCACCCAAGGAATATATTTTTATTCCTGTACAAAATCAAATATATATTGTAATATATGTGTATGTAAATTAGATGCATTGTAGCTGCATAACAAAGATTTCAATAAACTGAATAAAATTACCAGGCTATAACATGATTAATTTATTTATATTATGTGTTTGGGTTAGTTTGCTTTTAATGTATATTATAGTTTTTCCATAATGAGCCATTATAATTCATTTAATTGTATATGGTTATTTTGTGGACATTAAGTTGCAGTTACCAGCATATTTACTGTCTTTCTAGTTCTTTCTTGGCTGCATACTCCACTTTTAAAGTACAGGATGGAAGACCAAAGCACTTAAAACAAAAATCATGAATCGACTTTAATGTCTGTGGATTAGAAAGTGTGTTACTTGCAATAAAGATGTCAATGCGGAAGGCCTGCTTAGTGACCTGGAAGCAAGAAGGGGATGTTTTTTTGGAGATATTTCAGTAAAGATTTGCTTGTAGCTTGTCCACATATCAAAGCTATTCAGGCAATCACTGAGGAACAGATAAACAGATTGTGCTAATAAGGAATCAATGTCTGATCAAGGGCTTTCTGAAGACTTACACTAAAGCTGGCCATACACTATAAGATAAATCTTCCAATCTGATGCTTGGATGAAAAATTAACCAATTTTTTAAAGGAATTGGAAACCGCCATACACTGTACAATAATTGTATAGAAAAAAAGTAATATGCAAATTAGTACTTAGTACCCATACACTGAACACATTTTTACCTAAAAAACTATTTAAGTTTGTCCAGACCAAAAGATCAAAAAAACATTCGAAAACGGTTTTATAACTATATCGGCTGATTGTTTGAAAAAATCGAACGATATTGTTCAAAAAATTGTATGTTTTTTTTGTTAAAGAAACTGCTCGATTGGAACGATTTATCGTTCTGTGTATGGCCAGCTTTAGATCAAGATTTAAAAAACTGTGGAAAAGGACAATTGGACATGCTGCCACTATTGCATGGAGATTGGATCAAAATGTAATTTTTCATAAGGAAAACCTCAATACATACCAGTTTGTCCATTTATCGAGACAAACTGGTATGCGGGTGGTACAGCGGGGCAGTCACCCAAAAGCCGGACTGTCCCGCTGACATTGGCAAAGTTGGGAGGTATGAAGATATGTAGTATACGACTGTTATTGAAATAACATATTCACCTTGAAGTTATGCTGATACTTAATGCCCCCCATGCATACATTTATAATGCCTTTGCAGGTCACTTTAAGCACATTATTAATTACAGGAACCGAATAAGTACAAAACAATTTCTAATCTGAGTGATAACTGATTTAGGGAATCAATTAAACTAATGCACAAGACTGTAACAGTAAGATTAATGCTTATTGGAAGACAGCACACAGGGTACTGGGTAAAGAAAACCTAGCTCTAATGCAAATTGCACTTGTCATGCTAGGTTAGCAGCTTACAAATGGCACAAGACAATACTCAAGGGTTTTACTTACTCAGAGTTCTCCCAAAAATTACTGATCTGAAACGTTCTTTCTGACTTAGATCATTTCATTTCCCCTGGTCCACAAATGAAAGTGGTTTGATGCAGTGATGGGTGTATACTTTGTTAATAACTTAGTAAGTGATAAATCATGTATAAACAATTATGTATTTATTATTTATTTATTAACAGGTCTTTATAAAGCGCCATNTGATTACATAGCGCTCTATCATTTCAACAAACAATAAGACATGACTGGGTGGTAACACAATTCATGGANATTTATGTCCAGAGCAAACACGCACAGATTCATGTTAAACGTATTGAATTATTTAGTTCTTTTGTGCTGCGTACAGAAAAATAAATGTAAAAATCCGGTGTATTTAGGAATACAGCAAGGTTGACGACTTTTGGCTGCTATCTCACACCTGATGCCCCCCTCAATCGTCAAAATGACACATTTACTATAGCTGGGCGAGGATTAACATCACCCCATTCATTGCAACGATCAAGGATGCAGGCAGAGATTTAATGTAAATCACCTCCGCAGTCCTATTCCCAGGAGATTTGCTGACTTTCCTGGAAATGTTAATTCTACATCTAATTTATGTTGAGTTTTAAGAATGAATTGAATCAACGTAGCAAAATTGACAGTTATTTGTAATATTTGCAGAGGAGCTGTGGTGTCATCCATTTATTACCACAGTTCTCCATAAATATCCCTTCCTTCACACTGCAGGGATTTGCTCGCACATGGGTTGTTACAATATCATGTCATCCCCTGATACTGTAACATAGTTCCCTATGGCGTTAGTGTACCAGACAGAGCTATGGTGTAAAAGAGGCAGATGCTGGGATAAATCATTTTGAAATTATGGTAAAAACTATGTAATGGATGTTTATTAAATAACACCGGAAACTATATCTTTGGAAACCAATGCGATAATGCCACTACCACCAGTTATTCACAGCCACATTCTCTGAAATAGTCTGGATTAATTAAACTAACGCTCAATAGTCAAATTATGGCCCTTCTGGCAGAGTTTCCCTTATGATAGTAAAGTAGAAATAGTAAAATGGTGTGTCTAGGAGCGATCTGATAATTGAAATGGCCCTATTTAAGTCTTTGTCAGATGTATGCCTTGGCAGGAACCTGTGTGAGCTGAGTTTGCTTGTTAGCCGCACACTTGATAAGTATGGAGTGGATCCAGACCTCTGCATCCACTGCGATCAGAGCTCCATCCCCACTAGTTCACAGATCATATTATTGTTAGATCCTGGTCGAACTCATTAGGCCGCATAATCTTCCAATGGTCCATTTTTTCCAGGTCTCCTCAGTGAATCACAGGGGACATAATTACTACCAAATGTGAAGCTTTTAAATAGGTCAGTTAGTTATAAAGACACAGGATCCAACATGGAAACCAGGAGAACATGGATTGTTGGTAGATCACAAGGGCCAGGTTTGGCCACCATGGTTTTTTATTATCATGTCTACCACATAATAGACATGAGACACGATATAGACATCCTCAGCACTGATGGCCTCTTTAGTTTTGTTCACGTGTGTATGGTGTCTGAAGCCACATGGAACATTTATCTTTTAGCTCTGTCTCTTTTGGGCATGCTTATATAAATGTAACCAGTACAGACTTAATAAATATAAGTATATGTAAAGTAAATGTACTTTATACATGTAGATATTTCATTTATCGCAGTGTTTTATATGCTCCTGCCTAACCCCATTTAAGCTAAGTGTGGCCAGGCAGCCATCTAAACTGCACAAGGAGAGGCCGGGCCTTGCTGTTGACATTCACACTGCTCTGCTCCGTGATTGACAACTATTTCTGCCTGTTGATTTGCATTCAAGAGCTGTAAGGATCCTGGAGAAATGCCCTGTGGGGTCATAATATGAACAATCCAGAGGGGGGTCGTTGCAGTGTGTACTCTCATATCGGGTAAGTCGTTGTTTGCTAAAACCTGTTACAAAATTGATTTGTTTGCCTTTTTTCTAATTGTTCTGATGTGTACCCTGCTTAATTTCATGAGGATGAAAAGAGGCCTCTGTAAGATATGACCCCTAATTAACCCTTAATGTACAATCTACATATCTACTTCCCACTATAAATACCACACATGCTCATCGTCCTCTGTCTTCCCACTCAGTTCGATAATGTAAACATACAGCTTGGATAATCGGACTCCCAAACAACAGGCATTTCCTTGTGCGGATTCCCTAGGATACGGAACTGTAGGGAAAGGGTTTGGAGGATTCATACAAGTGCTATAGTGCTATACCACTGCTATACCCCTAATATCTTTGAACGAGAGAGGGGAGTAGCAGGAGAGTTCAACAAGTCTCCGCCACACACTACATGATATGGTTACTTTTGGACCATATAGGTCAGAAGTTCTGGACGATCAGAGAATCGGATCTGAGCATTTCTGAATCGTTTTATCAGCGTTGAACAATCCATCTTGACTACACACTAAAGCGTTAGCCAGTCTGCACTCCCAATTATTATATAAGTCATAGTATTCTGTGGCCAGCACTACATCTATTATGTCAGAATAAAATAGAATAGAATTCAGATGATCATGTTACTGCTATATTTTAAATGCAGCATATAACAATTTTGAATAAGAGATTTAGGGGTATATTTACTAAGCAGGGAGATTGCAGTGAAATTCGAATTTGGGGAAGTTGCCCATGGCAACCAATCAGATTTGAGCTCTCAGTTTCATTTTACACTCTGGAGAATGTGAACTCAAATCTGATTGGTTGCCATGGGCAACTTCCCCAAATTCGAATTTCACTGCAATCTCCCTGCTTAGTAAATATACCCCTTAGTTTCAGTGATTCAAATGTATTAAAAGCGGTTTAACAGATGATGATGATGATGCTACTTGGATAGAGACACTGTGCAGCATGTTATGAATATAAACATGAATTTATGAGAAACCGCATCCAAGATATACCATTTCAAATATACCAAGCCCTAGAGTCTTCAGCACATATTTTTCAATTCCCTTAATCCTGGAAAAAGATACATGATCTGAAATATTTAGCATTTGATAATTTTATTCCACACTATGGTTTACCTGACCTAAGGCAACTATGAGATTAAAAGCAGTATAAAAATGAAAACGCAAATGGATGAATATTTCCACTTAGATATTCATAACATGCCGCGATGAGAAGAAATCTCCGTTGCACAACCAAACAGACATTGAAAATGCATATTATGCATAATAATAATAATAATAAACAACACTAATAATAATGGACTGGATCCAACCTTATGCAATTCCTTTGTAAAATGAAGCAAATGCTGGTATCCGTGCTAAGCAGATTTCTTTACGTATGGGGGGAGAATTCCTCCCATATGTAAAGAAGGGTAGAAGCAAGCCCTTACGGTACTATTTACATTCCTTTCCCCTCCCCACATGCTTACTAGGTGTACATACGCATACCTTCCCACCCGATGGCCTAGAGTGGCGGGCCCAGGGTGCTGTCATAAAGAGCACCACCTTGCTGCCTCCAGTTACATGCCGGTTTATATTGTAACCTGCTTTTATTATCATTTACATTATAATTTATATATATTATAATTTACCCAGCCTGCCACTCCCTCTCCAATGTAACAAGGGAGGGTGTCATCTAGGGTGCACAGACACCTAGCACCGGCCCTGCCTGCATATCAGTCTCATCAGTTCCCCTTGACCAACAAATGACATTTCCCACCCATAGAATACGCGTCATTTTCTGAATTTTATTGTTATATTTATCTGTACAGTCTATGACACTGTCATTTACATATTGTTTGATCGTGGTATAATGCCTGTACTCCATATGACACCATGGATCTTTATGCCACCCTATAAACACAGGATTACCATCATAATAACCATAATACACATGTCAGAGGCACTTCAAAATCAGCAATCAAGTACGTATCATACAGACACGAAGGAGCACACATGATTACTGTAACATGAAACCACACTTTTTACTATAGCAACAAATTGCACTAATGAAAATGCATAGCCACAGTCACAGGAGAAATACCAGTAACGCCTTATGTCATGCTGCTGTTTTCATACAATTATTCCCATGCTCCTTCCATATTATGTACATTGACGTGGTCTACAAAGTGCCCAGAAGAATACACAATAACAATGATTTTGTGACGGAGAACAGTCTAGTTTGAGATCCCCCATAATGTAATGTGGACATCTCTCAAATATGTTTCCTTTCATTCACTTAAATAAGGGAAGATCCATCACAAGCCTGAACTGTACAGAACAATTTAATCCCCTTACAGGGGAAGGAGGATTGATCGCAGGACTGGAAGGCATTACTGCTGATAACGCACTGAAGTCAGTCATTCTTCTGCTATAAATCCACAGGACGTGGCTCTTTACTCCATAGGCTCATCCACAGACACAGCACAGTATTGAGGTAGTAATAGTTATACACACTCTTATCAAAAAAGTCAAAATGATGAATGACTTGGGCGCTATGCACAGCAAAAAGCTTCATCCAAATGGAATTTATGGCTGAAAACAGAATTAATTTTGGTGACCTTTACCTCATTGCTAAAGTCTATTACATATAACATAGTATGTTATTGATTTTGTTGACTTACATTCAATGTATTGTTTATTACCCTTCTAGGTTACTCCACTGTATGATGCATGTATTTTATATTGCTTGTTGTAGTTTAAATGGTAGAATATTTCCCATATAGAGCTGTTACCCATAATTGCTTCTTCCTTTATTGCAGTGGCTACATGTGATCTGATAGATGTAAGATCTGCATGACTTTGACGATGCCATTTCCTGCACATTGCAATCCAGGAAGATGTTACGTGCTGGGTAGCACCTAACAGACCATGGTGTTATCTCCTCTCTTTTTATTATTGTAACAGATGGAGCTCTTCTAGTAGACAAATCAACAGAAGATTCATGGGGGTCACAGGCACACTACATTGTCCACAAGGTTACCGGGAATAGGGGGCTGGTGCAAAGAATGGGGGTTATCTCCTGGATTTTAGCCTTACGTTTATATTCTGCTTTGTTATTATTTTTATAATTATTAATATCATTAATAACAGGTTTGCCTATATATTCACTTAAAACTTTGAATTCATGGACTGTTGCATAAATTGTATTTCTGCAACCTGTAAACACCCAGGGGCATTTTTGAAGGGGAGTTTCCAAATATATTAGGTGCCAGGTGTATATTTGGGTATATAGTAGTCATACTGTTTTTTTTATAGTGTAATCTCCAAACCATTAATATACCCCACATATATTACAATATGNGATATACCCTTACCTCCTTTATACTTAATATGTACTTTATATAGTGCACCATTGCCAGTCCCATGATATAAGGGTCTGGAGTAGACACACTATAAAAAGTACATATTGGGTATATTCTGTATTCTTTATACAGTGTGCCTGCTCATAATACTTAATATAACACACCTATAATACAGCACCTGCATTTGCCTATGACACCCGTGTCTGTGAACCTTGGTTTTACTGGCACATACCATGTAAAATACACTAACTTCACTAAAGTGAATAGGTGCTAGGAGATTCATGTGATATTAGATACTACAATCATTTAACTTTTATTTTAATACTGTACTTAGTATACATTGATATATACATATACGTATATAAAAAAACAGAGTACCCAGTTTACCTGCTCATCCAATACACACATCCATATTATAATATTTTTATAGAAATACACTGGGCATAACCTGCTATATATATATATGTGTGTGTGTGTGTGTGTGTGTGTGTGTGTGTGTGTGTGGTAGGAGTGCCTGAATACAACAAATAGTGCTGTTATATCCAATATTCATTGTAATTGACATTGTTTGCAAGGGAATGGGGTAGAGGACATTATTTGCATAAACAAACCCCATACATTTGCTATGAATGGACGGGTGTGACATCATCAAGACCCGCCCATTCATAGTAGCGAATGGGGATGAGGCAGGGATTTATATTAAATCACTGCCTCGACCTGGGTCCTGGGAGATATTCCAACTATCCTGGAATACGGGAGAATTGGTGTAAATCTGGGAGTCTCCCATAAATTCTGGGAGAGTTGGCAACCCTGCCATAATACAACTGGTACCTAGTGATAATCCTCTGTGAGCGATGGGTGTCAGAACATATAAATCCACACATCTTATACTTGGTATTATGTCATTCGTCACACTTATCATGCCCAAGTACTTATCAATAGAGAACTGAGCAGCTACTTACTAATAAAAAAAAATAATAAAATAAAATGAATTACTTTATTATCATTGTTAAACATTATATATATATATATATATATATATATATATATATATATATATGAACCCCAGTTATGATTATACTGTATTGCTTGGTCACCTAGCAGAGCAGCCAAGCATGGTAAGGATACTGTACCTACACATGGCCATTGAAAAACAACACTCATTGAAGCATAAGTAATATGAGCTAGGGAGTATAGAGATGCCGTCATGAAAGTGTCCTGAAGATACAATGCAGCATAATGTCCTATGTGTGTCACAGGTGCTAAACAAGCATCACACGAGAAGTCTGACACATTCTACCGAGCAGTATCCATAATGAACTCTGTAGGTACTGGACCCAGATGGCTGTCACAAACTGTGTGTGTACATGACCATGCACTTCCATTATGTATGGGAGCCCCAGTGTCAGGCAGTGGACTGCCTTATGTGTACAATCAGCTTAACATTGGATAAAGGTATTCCCCATCAGCAGGTGTCTACATTCTGATTAATAGAATAGGTGAAATGCATAACATAGCAAACAGTAGTAGCAGAAGCAGCAGCAGTAGTAGCAGCAGCAGTAGTAGTAGTAATAGTAGTAGCAGCAGTAGTAGTAGAAAAACATCTGTTTAATTACTATGGCAGAATTAAATAAGATAATTGACAATCATGATCATAATAAATAAGCATTTGCAGCTAACTTCTGTACACATATGCTTCTATCAGACAGACGACACATGCAGCTGCAATAATCAATAGACACAGTAGCATATAAAACATCCCAATGAAGTCATCTAGTGATTACGTTAAAAGCAGACACAGTATGACATTGCACGCCTAAGCTTGACTGTCCCTCTCATGTTACACACAGAAATAGCCTTACCTTTGTCACTGAAATGCTGCTCTCCAAATGGTACTGTCAGGCAGGTTTATTCCTAATGCTGAGATGAGGCTGTTACTATGTGCAGCTATTAGAGGACGATGTGCTCTTCTTTGCTAACCTGCTGTTTAAATGCTTCATGGGTCTCTCTTGGCATGCTCTGACACTCATTCATACATCCACCAGGGGGCCATAAAGGCTTGCGCTCAGTGCTACCTTGTCTTATTGGATGAGCCACATAGAATCTCTGCTTCTATGTCTGTGTGTGATGCAGTCAAAGCCACATCTGGCTGTTCAGCTGATATGCGCAGTCTACACTGGTCTCATCTCTACAGGTCTATGTACATCTTGTATGTGTTACAAATGAGCGTCAAGTATCAGGATGTTATTTAATTGACAAAAAGCAGATTTGTGAGATTCCATGACTAATATATATATATATATATATATATATATATATATATATATCAGTACATTTGTACAATATTTGAATCATATCCGTTATTAAAAAGAATTTAAATTATGGGTTTTTTTAATACATTTTAAATACACATATATAGATGGATATATAGATCATTTATTCAGTTGGGATGTCTCAATGTTATAGTGCTTGCCCTAGGGCCCGCAAACACAGAGGGCTTCCACACACACAGCTATTTCTAAGGGATGCTTATGTATCTTTCAGGTAAGTAGTATTGATTATACAGTGCATCTATAGGAGCCTTGTGGGACACATTTCTTTCTGTGAATGAATATGTATAACATATACGGTGTATGTAAATGATCCAAAGACAAAGGTAAGTTAAGCTTCGAATAGGTTAAATGAAAAAGAAAGGTTAAGGATATACATGGCGTAGAAGTGGAGGCTGGAAACACATACAAGAGGCAAAAATGGAGGTTGGACACATATAAGGGGTATGAGGGGAGGCCAGGCTCACTTAAAATGGGCATAAATGGAAGCTGGACACTATAAATCATGTGTTTATACAGGGCTGGAAGTAGGGGTATGAAGGAGGAAGGAACATTTATCACAAAACTGCGGGTCCGGAGGGGCTGGGCTTATACAAGGGTGTGAAGCTTTGCGGGGGGAAATGTACCGACCCACTTTAAGCACTATATACCGTATATACTCGAGTATAAGCCGACCCGAATATAAGCCGAGGCTCTTAATTTCACCTAATTTTAAACTGGGATAACTCATTGACACCATAGAGGACAATGACTCGAGTATAAGCCGAGGGGAGCACTTTCAGCACAAAAAAATGTGCTGAAAAACTAGGCTTATACTCGAGTATATACAGTATTTATCTTACACTAAATCGCTTTAGTAAATAATCTGTGGATCCACTGTCTTGACATTGCATGGCATGACACATACTATGCAATAATTGGGATATCACACAACCACCATAATACTGTATGACAAAAAATAGCTCTCATGTGTGTCTTATCTGAAACTAATGCACAGGTAAAAGCTCAGTAAGTGGTTAGCTTCTAGCAGTGTAGTGTAAATTAGGCAGAACAACGCCAATGTTTTGTTTATTTTGTGTGGTTTATAGAACTGTTACACGTGAATACATTGTTCATATATAACTATACTGTATGACTTGCAGCGTTGTACCAGGGGGAAACCACCCTCTTTGAAACAGATTTCAAAGCCCAGTGGCTAATATTTGGAAGTAATCTCCTGGGACATGGCTGCTGAGCAGCTGTATCTAAACACAACATGCCACGTGCTGACACCACACATCTAGGTGCACAAGCATCTCCAACATAACATGTTTACTAAAGCAGAATATGATGTAATCTCTACCTCCGGGATTCTATGAGATGCTAACTATCCCTGGCAATTAGGGCTTGGTGAGAAATATAAAGATTCCTGAACAGTTCAAGCTCAGTTGGCCTGTCCCAGTAAGATACACAAATACGCACACATACCACACACACCCTTGTCTATTCACATTTGGGCCATTCTTACATCTCTACTTTTAAATTTCCAATCCATCCTCACTTACAAGTAAGTGCACTGTTTTGTTTTTTCTATTCTGCTGCTGCTTTAGCACAAAAAAAAAAAAAAATATATATATATATATATATATATATATATATATATATCACTATTTCTAGGGCTAGTAGTTTCCCTCCTGTTGTGTGTAACCCAGCTGTGCTCTTGGTCTTTTCTGGCACCTCCTCATGGCCCCCTAGAATGCCACCTAAGATCACGTAAACCATGGTTGCCAACTCTCCCTGAATATCAAGGAGACTCCCTGAAAAGTGGGCGATCTCCCTGACTCCCTGAAGTGCTGGATAACCTCCCTGATGCTCATTCAGTTTATGAAACATTGTGTTATGATGATAGAATTCATACATTGTGTCCTATTTCTATAAAGAAGTCACTAGATCCTATATACAACGTTCACAATAAATAATGAAAGTGTTTATTTACCGACAATTTAACAAAAAAGAAATACTGATGTTGTCATATTTATTGCGAAATGGTTTTCATGGGCGAGCTACACACACATGGGTGGAGCTATCCACAGGACACACCCCTTTGATGGCCCAGGACACACCCCTTTTGTGCAGCACCTTGATAGTGCTTTCATAATCTCCCTGATATTCAAAGTTGGCAACCCTAACCTAATGGTAGCACCAGCCCTGATTACTCTTCCCTCCAGTATCCAGTAATTCAGTATCCAGTATGAAATCAGTATCCAGATCCATTTAGCAAATCCAATGCGCACATAGACGAAGTCTCAAGAAGATTCATTTTTCTTATCCCAATGGTGGAAATGAGCAATATTTCCTGATGGGTGAGTTGAGATTTGCTGCAGGATTGTGTGTAGTGTTCTACAACAAAGCCACATTATAAATATTATCCTTCCTCACGGATATCTAGCTCTCAGCATTCTGCAATTACCTGCACTATACAGAGGACACATGGTATGCGGGGGAGTGATGCAGATAGTACAGATAGAGTTGGCTTTATATCTCATACATGCTATCCAACTTTAAAATCAGGGCAGTGCATAAAGCTTAAGTTAGGGTGTCTATGCACAGGTGTAATGTTTTCCTCCCTGTATCTCCCTAAATTGTTAGAATCCGTGCAGAATGAGATATCAATTATATACCCAAGCTCCACTCTTAGATATTAATAAAACATGCAGTCAACACGCCAACATTCATGAAGCCATATTAATTGTTTTCTATTATGTCCAATGAAGCGTAACAGCATAAACATTATTTCCTCATTATGTTTTACCCCAACATCTATTTACTTCACAAAATCTATAAATCATTATACAGCCCTATAATAATGGCTTAAACCTATCTGTACAGTGACATACAGGCAAAAATAAGTGTTATATAAATGCAAGCAATAGATTTTTAGGTTTCCACAGTAAACAGCACTTGGGCATCACTGGGTCCTAATTATTAGGGGTCTTCTATACCCAAAGTCATTGCTGTTAGGCCCCATTCAAGACTTGTAACTCTCCTTTGCCAAGTGCTATAAACGTACCGGATCCAGACTTACGTGCTATTGACATTACCCGCGAGTGGGAAAAGTAATGTTCAATTGCAGTGGAAGTAAATTTCATTAGTTGTAAACAGTATAAGATTTGAGACATGATGTTTCCTAGCACAGTGTAACAGTAACACTGGTCAGTATCTGTGTGCAACATGCAACAATAAAGTATTCTCCCTGCATGCAAACACTGACATTCATTTTACCTCCCCTGCAATTCATCATGGTTTTACAGACTTGCTTGTAAGTTCAATAGTACGTAAGTCTGGATCCAGTCTAGTGATCCTAGGCACAAGCATTATTCCGTGGAGAATATAATGGTGCCCTACTCATGTATGTTTTACATCGAGACAATTAACAGTTTAGAGGGGGGGAAGAAGGCAAAGGACCCACATGGGACCTCCCATAGCACTGGGGTCCACTGTTAGGTTAGGGTATCTGTACTAGTTGTGAGCTAGACCGCTGTTGGTGGGTTTTGCATTTTTATGATTCATTTAAAACATGTCTCTCAAAAGTCAACCAAAATAAAAGTTGAACATTAGACACCCCCAAAACCTCTACACATCTAGAAAAGTCTGTAAATAAAAAATATAATGTATATGTATATGTAATACAATACTTGAGGCTCATGGCATTAGTAAATATAGTCTCCTTTGAATTAAACATTCCTCTCCTATTGTTTCTATGTATATTACCATGCATAATTAACAATACTATTTTATGCATCACTGTCCGCCATACAACGTCAGTGTTTGAGGGTATGCATGAGTGACCGGGACTCCAGCGCGTTTCAGGACTATTGAACTGCATGAGATTCAGCGATGTTCTATAAAGAACCTAAAACAAGGCTAGTGAAGTTAGCAGCAGCGGCACTTAACATGAATTATAAATCACACTCGCTTTCCTTTCATTGCATTCTGCAGTAATGCTGGGTTTCTGCAACTCCAGCACAATTCTCCTTTCATTTAAATTAAGAGAATTATGTGTTGTTATACGAGGAAAAGTTTGGTTAACTATGTAATCTTTAGATGTTTCTAGGTATATCAAGAGGTCGGCATATATATGACATTTCCTGTTTGGAATCTCTGGTTTCTCAGGAATTAATGGAATTCATAAATCTCCTATAATTATCCCAAGAATGTATACATATTCCTAGTGAGTTTCATTTGACGGTTGCTGTGATGATACCCCCTTACCCTGCTTTGTCCCAAGCTCCAAGTTGAAAAAAAAGGCTTAGAGGGATGCTGAAAACACTATGAATCAAGGATTTCCCTATCATACCCCTATCCCATGTGCAAAAGGCAGGGAATAGCAGCGCTTGTGCTGCTATACCCCAGACTTAAGAGATTTGTGCAGATCAGCGGTCTGTGCGACCATTGACCTCTTATGCAACCCTCCCCTTTACTCACTCAGGAAAGATTTAGGTGGGCATGGGGGGTGCAGGACTGGCCTAGTGGACAGACCCCCTAGCACGAGCACATCTTGTATGTGGACTGACCCAGAAACCAACTGATTTCCACGCTCTGCATTCAGAAATCGAGTGGAGTGCACTAAATGATTTGACCAGTCACTAGTAACAAGAGGAATTACAGAAGAAAGGAAAAAGCAAATGTAGTACCTCTGCATAAAAGTGGAAGTAGGGGAAAAGATGATAGCTACCGACCAGTGAGCCTTACACCAGTAGTAGGAAAATTGATGGAAATGCTGTCAAAGGAACAATACGGGGTCACTACTGTGGTAGATGAAAGGAAAGCTGTAGATATAGCTTGTCTAGATTTCAGTAAGGCTTTTGATGCAGTGATGCATCGCAGACTGTTAAATAAAGTGGGGAAATTGGAATTAGATTCACAAATAGTGGTGTGACTAGGCAATGGTTACAAATGGATTCTTTTCTGAGCATGGAAATGTTACCAATGGAACTGTTCATGGATCAGTGCTATTTTATATCTTTATTGGTAATATCACACATGATATTACAGGGCCAATATGTCTTTTAGCCAGATTAATGCTAAATCATGCACTTGAGGTACATATTCAACACCTCACTATATATCTTAATGAACTAGATTGTAAACTAGAGTGGAAAAGAGGTTACAATTTCATGTAATGAAGGTACCCGAGCAATATAAAAAAGCAACAAGAAAGGCAAGTCAGGTGCATAGGGAATCAATTAGTAGCAGACAGAAAGAAGTATTGTATAGTAATATTTAATATAACACTATACACGTTACACATTACATCATACCTGTTTTAAAATCTAAACTATGTGCTATATTCTACAATATTATACATTTTGCACTCAATACAATTTACTCTATACTTTAATCCATGGCTTAAACTGTGGCCGTATATGGTTGACATTTCTCCCACTGATTTCATTGGAAAACTATAACTCTCCATTCACATCTGTTATTTTTCATGTTTCCATACCACCACTTCTCAATGTCCATACAACCACTTCTACATTCCTCGACCTCTGCAACTTTAAACAACTGAAACCTGTTAACTTTAGTATTTCATTCATACTACTTGAATTCAATTATCTCATAGGAATCTATTTACATTGTCCACATTCAGACAGATGTTTTTGTACTTTTAGATGTATATTTAAGTTAGCTTATATGTAATACAGGAGTAACGGAGGAGATACAGCAGATCCCTTCTAGTGGTATTTTGTCATGAATATGTTTTGTTGCCAATTTAACCATAAACACTTCGCATGAATAAAATACACCATCTTTATTCTATTATGGGCTCTGGAGAAACAGCAGCTGATGCAGGTAGATTTATAAGCAGAACTTAGTAAAAGTAATGTACTTATTTCAATCTGCTGCATGAAACCATGTTCTGGTTTTCCCAACGTCTCACAACAATTTCTTCCCCCAGGCTCTGCCAATGAAAAATATAGCAAGCCTTTGAAGATCTATGGAGACACCTCAACACTGTTCATGTATAACTGCTGCAGGCAACTGCCTTCACGTTACAGTCATAGAGCCTGGCAGAAAATGTATACATAACTCTGAGACAGCAGATGTAATACCTTTGGCAACAAAAAACTAATTAGAATATAAAAAAATAATAATAAAAGTTTCCCTTTGGGTTTAACAATGTTATAACATCAGTTGTCAGTGCTAATTCATCAAGACAAACAGGACGTCATGTTGAAAATCAAACGATCTGGATCTTTTTTTCTAATTAACAGAACTGCTGCCAAATCCATTACAACTTGATTGGAAAATTGTTTAATGATTCCCCTTTGAAAGTTTGACTTAATATTGCCTTGGGCTGTTTTAGAGGGTGATGTGGATTATGAAAGAAACATATTTATCCCATGTTCAGAAACTGGTGACTGGCTGTGAAACAGAGTCATCTGCTGCTATTATGTTAGTTATAATGAGATATCTGATTTTCCAGTACTGGGTAGCGCTCACCCTCAAAGGTGTAAATGTGGGGTGTGTGTTTTCCATGAGGAGCGCTGGAAAGCCCCCCCAGATATCACTGTATTTATGTTTCCAGCATGGGTCCATAGTCTATGTGCTATATTACACATATAACTAGTAAGGTTTTTCAAGTATTGGACATTGAAAATGAACTAATACATGGGAAGTATACATAGACAGGGGTAATGGGGTAATGATAGAAGAAGAAGGTGCAGGAAAAAAATGGTGTGGTCGTCTTCTATTGTCTACCCAGGTTAAGATCAATGTCGTGTGTAGTTATATCAGCATTTTGGCCTTATTATCTGTTGCCAACACATGAATTTATGTCTGTGTGTCCATTTGCTAAAAGATCAAGACGCCTGTGCCGGGGGGACTGATTCGAATGGTAAAATATGCTTCAATATGTTTTGTAAAGCGTTGAATTATACATAGGTGAAAATAAATATGTGTAATTATATCTCAGTTAATTCAATATAGGTGCCCCATTCTTTATTTAATTTAGAAAATATTTATCTCTTGCAATATTAAATTAAACCTGAATTCCCCAGGTAAACGGAAAGCACCTAAGAGACCTGCTGAACTTTTTGAAGTGTTCTCAGCTCCTGAAAGGCAATCAGATCCTCAATGAAGGATGTGGGAGAATCTTGAATTTCAAGTGCTTTGGTGCGAAGGCGCATTGCCTCCTCAGGGTGCTGAAATGCACTGAGTTTGTGATATATAGCCCTTTATTATGTAACCATCCTGCTTTCAATTTTGCAGCTGCTAAAATTATATAGCACAAATAAAATGTAATGTCGGAGAATAAGAAAAACGTAATTGTTGCTTGTAAATATAATTGCTGGTTTGGGATACAAGCATGTCTTCAGTACAGTACATTGCTTCAAAAGAGATTTCAATTTTACTATCACAAGTTGATTATGCATATCAAGCAGTAAGTAGAATAAATGCTATATATACTACACACACATGGCTATTATTATATGGTTAAAGTACCTTCATATGTCTGCTAATGACATTGCCTTAGTACATACTCTTTTTTACTAGAGGAGTTTTCTGCTCTGTCCTAAACAACATTCATCTATCATTAGACTTTGGCAATTATTTTCCAAGCTGATGATGCTGACAGATAGACGGGGCACAGTTAAATTAAATACAAGCAATGACTTTGACAGATGCTAGCATACAGCTTAGCAAGCCATGACTTTTTTTATTTAATGACTATTTAAAGACTGTGGGTCAGTATAACGTGCAAAGGTAGAAACCACGATAATAATGGATATCTTGCAGTGGGCCATGCAACCACTGACATCACAAATAAGCCTAAAACCCTGCCCCTTGTACTTCATTTAATTTAATCAACAGTCCATCTAACGTACTGTAGGTGGGCAACCAGAATTTCAAGAGCACTGAACATTGTATCCAGCTACCGGTAAATTTGCCAGACTTACGCACTCTGAGGACGGGAGATGGGATCCGTTCCTAAAAACCATTGATCAGCATCATGGGGGTTGCACAGAGGGTTTGATTTATGTAAATGGCAGGCAAAGTCCCGACCCCTGGATGGCATAGGACTATTTTTTGACGTCATGCTCAGGGCTGGAGGCAGTGATTTACATGAAATCACTTCCTCAACCCAGATCCCAGGAAATTTGCAGACTGCCCGAAAGTGTTACTTATTCCGGGGGCAGCAGGATTTTGTTTATAATAGCTGCCTTTCATCATCTGTAATTATTCGACTGATGATTTCTTATAATGCCTAGTTTACTGTTTACAATGCTTATGTGTCCAGATGCCTACCTTAACTTCTTCACAGGGATGTGCTTCAGCACCAAAAGAGATCTGTTCTGAACTGTTTACTGACACCCCTTCAGCCCAGTGAAATATTTGCCCGGGGAATGCGTAGATTGGAGTTACTTCAATTTATGCACAAGTTGCGTGTATATCAGATGTGAGACCTGGGTCTGAATCCGGTCCAATGACTGATTTACACACATAGAAGTCACACTGGAGAATGTGAACTCGAATCTGATTGGTTGCTATGGGCAACATCCCCACTTTTCAATCTCACTGCAATCTTACCGCTTAGTAAATATATCCCCACATATTATCGGGCGGAATTTCTTCTCTCGCCACTCATCTAAATTACGGGAGGTGGGATTTAAATTATACAGTGTGGGAAGGGTTCAGGGGGATTTTTGTGGTTAGAGGTCACAGGATCATGATTAATCCATGTCACTTAAGCGCTACTACAACCCTGCAATCCCACCAAGAGAATGGGGAGTGACAGGCATGTTCTCGCCTAGACCTGGACCTGCTATACTCCTGCAATCCCAACAATGTCAAAGACTTCCAATGTAGAAGTCTTGATCCAGTCCAAGCTGATGGTTTATTTTAACATAAACCTGACTAATAACTGATATAAGTTCAGTTAAAATGTATTTTATTTCAGTAAATATGCATTTATTACATTTAATTCATAAACTGCCATACTATATAAATGAGAATAGATATAAATAGTGAAATAGATATAAATACAATCAGTACTATATGGGATTAGAATTGTAAGGATTATGTCAATTAAAAGTAAATGAACAATATTTACAATGTTTATGCACTAGCAAGTGTCAAGTTACGAACAACAGCAGATGTCATGGCATTGCGGTTTATTTTCAGGTTTTATCCAAATGATACCTTTTACATAGTACTATACACCAGCCAATGGGGGAAAATATCTGTATAGCACTCCAAATCCTTGTGCGGTTGCTAGGTAGCTAGGAGAATACAGTACTTGGAAAAATAGTACAATGATGTTCAAATGGAGCTGTGCTATGAAAATATGTGAACTTCAGTATTCAAAGTGCATTGCATTCACTGAACAGGAACCTTAACAATGATTCTAAAGCCAGAATTCTGCCATTTATACGCAAAATAAGTCAGTTAAACAAAGTGTATAGATTTACTAATAATCTATAAAAAAGATTGTACCTTTGCTCGTGGTCAGGGCATATATAGTATATGTCTTGGTATCAGACGCCTGTAACAACACCCCCTGAAGAACATTGTACACGAGGAATGTTTTAATGATTTTTAAATTATTTTATTTGTCGTTTTATTAAAATAGAGAATAACCGGAATAACCGAAAAGAGTGAGTCCTGTAGTGCCCCTTGATAAAAGCGAACCTGTCTTTACCTTATAAAAGAAAATGACTTCTAGAAATATATGNAAAAATTTATTTACAAAAACAAAAATAATACGCAGCGCAATGGTAAAATTACCAAGTCAATTTCAATCCTGAAATCTCTCTCTCTCAGAGCAGAGACAGTCCCTTTTATATTGTCCACACAAAGAGAATATTTGAAAATCCACAAGTCATTGGTCAATACAGTTTTTTTGGGCAGTCACAAGGAATAAGATGAAGTGTCCTTAGCTTCTTTGTCCTGCATGGGGGCTGGGAAAGACATCCTGGTCTCTGGTCTTCTCTTAATTAACTCTTTCTTTGCTGGTTCAAGGAATGTCCCTTTGTCCATGACCACATGNAAATCCAGTTCCAACTAGATTTCTTATGACACTACAGATGGCATTAATAAACCTATTCACTCACTTACACAACTCAATATATCAATGTAATAATGTTGNATAATTAATANATTTCATATCAATATATTGTCATCATCCAAAAACACTTTGTCACCCTTGTAAGGGAGGAACGAGTCTGCTGTGATATCAAGAGGTGTACAGTGTAAGTAAATTTCCCCATAGATAGCGTTATAAAGGTATAAAGGTATAAACAAGGGGAGATCATTGTGAGTATTAATGCGAAAGTTAACAATTGCTTGATGTAACATTCTACACACGAGTGCCTTTGTTGTTATATGTTCCGGGAGGCTGGAGCGGAGTTGCTGGAAGGAGAGGAGGTGTCCAAGAAATGAGAGAGATGGAGCCTAAAATTTGATTGAGTAAGTATGAGTAGATCTTACATTGACTTTCTTCTGAGAGAGTGAACGTATTGCACTGTTGGGTTGTCCCTTTTTTTTTTCATTTTATGTGGATTAATTGGAGTGGATCAAACAACACTACTGGGGACTGAATAGAGAAGAATCGATTGGTCACATTAGAGAGGCTAAGTAACTTCGGTATTTGGACATTGAATTGTAAATATATAAGAGGAAGGACTGGAACTCATCAGAATGAAACTTTTGTGTGATGAAGTATCAGTACAATATATTCGATAAATGTTACTTATAACATAGGGAAGTATTATATTTCCCTACTGTTGTGAGTGTTTTTGGAGGGGAAAAACAGCTATCAGGCGCAGAGGTAGATCAATAATAAAAAATTGCATATGACAATTCAAATGAAAAAAGCATGTATTTATAATTTGAAGGAAACCTTATCTGGATCGTCAGAAACATTTAGGTTGTCAGAAACATTGTACAGTGTACAGCCAGTATTAGGAAGGCTTAAAGGAGAGTGACCAGCACAACTAACTTCTCAAGTCCCCAAATCCGGACTCTGGGGTTAGCCGATGTGCAGAACATTAGTGAATACATAAAGCAACAAACAGCACTTAACCTCCTTACAGAACAGGATTGTACTCTACGGGGGGAATTCACTAACTGACGAATTTAAGAATTCGTCAGTGGCTGACGATATTGCTGACGAATTCGTCAAATGTGTATTCACTAA
>JABWIB010001582.1:23554-38023 GCA_016617825.1 Platyplectrum ornatum | reverse complement strand
GTACGGGTTTACCCGTAATCTCTGCTTGTGTATCTGTGTGCACTCTCATATTGCTCTGTTTACATCTACTGTGTATGTGCTGCCTTGTTCTTGTTTGTTTTTTATTTAATAAACCTNTTTTCTGTCAGTTCTGCTGTCTGGTGCTTGTGGTGTTCCTAACATTGCCTTCTCTAATTCTTTAAAATGGGCAATATATTTATATTCAACTTGCAGTCCTGTAGAACACTAATAGGGGATTGGCAGTGATTTTTTTTTTTTTTTTTTAGAACGGCGGCGTTACCCCCTCTCCTATATGAACTGGACCGGGAGGGTGGGGATAGGATAATGTAGGGAGGATAGAGAGGACTAACAGTTCAGGAAGCCCAAAATACAAAATCCTAAAAAATGGCCACAGTGCATAAGCAGGAGCAAGCTGGCAAAAGAGAATAGCCTAAGAGCTAGAACAAAACTGAGTCTTGGGGAATGATATTACACCAACAATATATATGCAGTAAACAGTAAATAAATAAGCAATGTGAAAAACATAACAGAAGCAAGCATTAATACTGCAATAATAGTCAATAAGGGAAAAACTAAACCTTTAAATAGGTAGTACACTGAAAAATCAGGCAGGAGACACTATCCATCAGCATCGATGACTTAGATGCATACCAGAGGTAGGAAGGCAAAATCTGTGACAGTGCAGAAGTTGAGGTCAGAGTCTGAGAGGCATGGTGTCGTCGATCCACTCTGGTCCACTCCGCTATAGGACGCTTGGGTCTCGGAGTATGAGAGGAGAAGAAGAACTGGCAAGATGAAGACTTTCCAGAAGAGCTTGACTCTGAGTCAGGGTCTTAATGAAGTGTAGTAAGTCTTTTGTTGTAACCTGAAGTTGGGGTGGGGGAAGCCCCATCTGTGCTTGAGGTTATTTTGCTGTGGGATCATAGTGATTGGAATAAGGTGTCAACGCTTCTGGAGAGTGGTGAGAGCCAAGTCCTGAAAGAATTGCACAGAATTCCTGAGACAGGTGATATCAACCATGTTCCTCGTCAAGAAGAGAATCTTCCTTAGCTATGATATAATGGAAACGGGCATCCGTCACCGCTGGGTAAAGGTGTTTGAAGAGACAAGATATTCCAAGAGAACGGAAGTCAGGCCAACTCAGGGATGCTCCAGATGCAATTGTTATTTGTAAGAGATCTTCTTGTATTTCTTTGAGTTCCTCAATTTTGAACGAAGAAGAGAGAGTTTCGGTCCATAGAGGCTTGTGAGCAGTAGATGCCAACCATTTGGAAATCGAGAACATCTGTGTGTGTGACCCCAGATAGGCTATTTCAGATTTAAACTCAGATACAGATACAATGCAAGCTTAATGTCATTGGTTAAATCAATGATGATCGCCTTAATCAGGGGATCCAGGCCAACGGGTGTATTTCCAGAGGACCAAGGTAGATTAGATGGGTCAGGTCTGTCTGTGGAGGACCCCTGTTTCTTGAAAATAATTTTAGTGGGTTTTGGTGGAGCATGTTTCAGCAATATCCGGGCATAGTAGGGTGGTGTCATATGGTTGTGTGGCTAGCGGCAGCTCATATTCATCAAATCATGTATTTATACTGTGTGTATCATGTAGTGCCTTTCGTATAAGTTTGAATTAGTTTATCGATCAATATGCCCGTTATTTATTATTTGCTTCTGTTTGGGTTTTTTGGGGGGGTGTTATGTGTTTTTTTTTTGGGGAGAGGGATGGGGGCTTTTTTTGTTGGTGTTTTTTTATTTGTTGATCAGGAAGACACAGTGATGAAGGTGATATGATAGTAAGGTCGAAAGACTTGCTTTACTCATAGTGAAGGCAGGTAAAAATGTGCCTTGGTTAATTCAGGTAGTCAATGGGAAACATGAAGGGTAGGAAGCAAGGAGGGTAAGTGTGTACACAGAATGGAAGAACTCAGGAGAACAAGGGAGCCAGCACCATATACCAGGTAGAGACTACAGCCGAGGGCAGGCACACTCTGGACCTTCAGGATAGGACTGATTGCTGCTGTAAGTACCGCCATAAATATGTGTCTGTGTGAGTCAGCCGAGATGGCCACATATACTGCCAGTGTTCAGGTTCAGCGGTCATGGGGTACCCAATCCAGAAACAGGCCTGCGAGGTAAACCAAAGAGGGCGAGGCGGCATCAGGGACCACGAGGGGACCCTGGTCAGCGTGAAGCGCCTGAAGCCAGACGGGCAGAACAAAATCCGCTAATCCAAGGTGCAGGAGAGTGGCAAAAAGGAACCCATCAATTTACAGGGTGCAAAACAAGACCCGGAAACCACTAGAAGTGTTATTGTCTTAGACAAAACTGCAATATTTGTACATTGCCACTAGGAATTTCTATCATCTCCTCGGTTATAAGTATAGACAGCAGTTTGTCATCTCAATAACTGTTTTATCCTTTTAAACAAGACATTTAAAGCAGAGGGCGAAGTGGAAATTTAGAAGTGGAGGTATGGACTTTCAGAAGTGGGGTTATGGAAACACAGAATATAATGGAAGTCAATGGAGATTTGTAGTTTTTCAATGACATCAGTAGGAGAAGTGCCAGTATGGCATACCATATACACCCCCACTTCCAGCCCTGATTTACAGACAAGACAATGGCAGCTGTGCCATGCATTGAATAATTAAGAAAGTTGTTATAGTAGTAGGAGTTTATGAAGTTCATTATCTTGCCATTCTTCCAGCTCCTACAGTAGACCAGAACACATGGTTCACCCAAGGTCCTTAAAGTTTTGCAGTGCAGAGAAATCAAATACTAACCATGCAGGATATAAAACACGGGATTTCTGTGGTAACCATAGTAACATAGTCATGCCTCATGTGCTAGTTTACATATTTGTGTTATGATTTCCTAAAATATCCCCTGGGACCCCATTCTAATAGGTATAATTTGAAGCTGATAAAACAACATACAATTTGTGTATGTCATCTGAGAAGCAATCCAGGGAGAAATCCGATGGTCCTATAGTCAATGACCTCGAATAGTGAAGATATTCTATTATATCTCATTTAATATCTATACTCAAGGGTGTTTTTCAAATAAAGTTTACAAATGACTTAAAGGTATTTATTGTTTGTTTTTAGCCAACAAACTTCATCTGAGTTGTCTATTGCTATACTATTAGCTATTCATTTTTATAGTTAAATGATACCCTAATGGTCTCATGTGGCTAAAGTTCTCCGGCCATTAGGAAGATGCCTCTACCAAACTCTGATTTCAGGGTCATGTCATGGGTGGTGGGGCCAGTGGTGGGATTCAAATAAATTAACAACCGGTTCTAGCCCAATGGCTCCACCCAAGCCTCATACAAGACCCTCCCTGACTCCACTCAAGACCCGCCTATTCCCACCAGCGATTAGTACAAATTAGAATTTTTATTAAAAAAAAAACTAAAAAACTCACTGCCTACCAGTTTGTCCATTAACCCTAATAATTGCTGAAGTATATTGAGACTACTGAGATCTGAAAGACATAAATGTTTGGTAAAGATGATTTGCTATATGTAATTATGCTGCCGATGTTTCCTACTTACACTTATGTTCTGGCGACCAGTCCCGGTTATTATCTGGACGCTGGGCAGAGGTGTATAGCGTTTGCGCAGCATAAGTAAAGGTGGCCATACACGGTAAGATAAATTGTTCCAATCTAAGCATTTTTCAAGAGTGGGTAAAATTATGTTGAATTGCAGGGGAGGAAAATTGAATTAGTTGCAATCAGTATAACAAGTGAGAGATGATGTTTCCAGCACAAGTGTAATAACAGTGTAACAGTAACACTGGTCAGTATCTGTGTGCAACATGCAACAATAAAGTATTCTCCCTGCATGCACACACTGACATTCATTTTACCTCCCCTGCAATTCAACATGGTTTTACCCACTCTTTAAAAATGCTTAGATTGGAACAATTTATCTTATAGTGTATGGCCAGCTTTAGTTTAATGAGCGCAGCTGGCAGTCATTAACAACCGGTTCCAAGAACCAATACCAACATTAGGAAGAGGTTCTATAGATCCGGTGAGAACCTGCTGAATCCCACCACTTTTTCCGTATGTTGTATTTATGGTAAAGATGCAGAAAGGTAGGATCTTGATAATAATTTAGAATCAGTGCAATAGCATTGCAATAGATATATAGTTTAATTCATGAATTTATGTTAGATGGGGGTTTTAGGCTAGATAATATTTACTCGTGTATTTGGAAATGTTTTTCCTTATAATTTGATATACGGTGAAAGTAAAAGTTGCTCCACTGAGCCTAGAGAGGTTCCTTGGGGAATACTGTCACATTCCATTGCCTTACTTTATTCCACATGCTCAAACACAGCTAGGAAAATCCTGGCTTGGAGCATCATCATCAACACAGCAACCAACAGTATGGCAAGAACACATAAAAATGTGTAACGTAGGAAAGGGAGAGCCTCAAGTCAAACAAACACTTACAAGTATGCAGCTATGACTGGTGGATAACAGTTTCAATGAAAAACAGCACTGTGCTAAAACATTGTACAACCAAATTAAAGTGTTTTTTACAATAAATAAAAACAGTTTTCTGTGATTATTAACATTATAATAAAAAACATGAATCTGCTGCTGCAAGTTAATATTTTATGTACCATTTATCTTAGAAACCGTCCGGCTAAATCCTGACAAAATTGTGTTAAAACAACCAAAAGTGCCTGTAAGTGAATTGTTCAGTCAGGTGACAGTTCTCTTAATCAAAGTAGCCTGAGGTCAGAACCTGGATCAGAAGGATTTGTTGTGTTTACATAAACAACACAAATTGCATAGATGGGGCAGGGGAGGGTGGGTGTACACACTATGTATATTACGTACTGTGGAACACTATGGAATATAGATGCACATGTACGATTAATATCAAGATGACCACTGAGTGAGCAGCAAAACTGATCTGGCTGTTATTTTAGGAAGACTCATGCGATGAGAGCTAAATCTTCTCTGATAAACAAAACACTTTAATATAATCATAGTGACCTGGAAGGATCCAGCCATCACTCGGTCACAGAGCACCTTAACAGCTGACACTCATGGAGCCTAACATCTACCAGTAATCATTCACCAGCGCTGCTATACTTTCAGACCTTTTGGACTTGGATATCTCATACCTGCTGTCCACACCATATGCACAGTATACAGCTGTCAGATATATAGAACACCCTCTGCCAGGGATCGCCAGGGGATTGCAGAAGGCTGGGCACCTCACTATCATTCTAGTAGATCGCTGAAGATGGGGCATCCCATTTGTTGGTGCCAATTTCCCCAATATTTATTAACGTACAGATGATCCAAATTTTTGGATACTAACTGCTTAAAAACTTACTTATAGAAGAGTTGGGACTAAATTTAGAGTTTGTAGATACGATTGCCTGGCTATGTCAAAATTAGCCGATTCCTCCATTTGTTGCAAATATTGCAATGCCAACCTTTCCTAATCAGTGGGAAATAGCTCTCAGTATTGGTGTTCTGCATCTTTGTCAATGAACACACTAAGAGTAATTTTCTTACAAATAATTTAATAAGTCATTTTCATTTTTGTCAATCGTCAAAGTCCCTCAGTTAAAATCTTATTGGATAGACTGACAATCCTGGATGTAGCCTTTAATTAACTGGCAATGGAAAGCAGCCAGTAAAGTGTTTGGTGCCTTGAATTAATAGAGTATATATTAATATGATATCAGGATAACACATTGTGAAATGTAAGGTTGCGAGAAGGTCACATGCAGCGCAAATTAGAGTAATTGAGTCAGACATGACTTTCCTGCTAAGACACAGGTGTAGCAGAATGACTTTTGTGAGCAGCTACCAATTACATCCTCAGGAAAGGTTTTTGTTATTTCAAGAGGCACAATTACTAATGAAGCATCTAATTGCGCAGGTCTACGCTAAACCTTTCAATACAAAACCCTATTAACATTTTTTATCCCATATTTCTAGATCAGGTAGCAAAGATAATGTCTACTAGTGACAACATATCATTGCTTTTCATTTAGCATAGAGGTGCTATCGTTTTTATAATGTATTAAAAACATTAACTTGGTCATTAATGATGGGATCATATTTTTTTCTTCTTTTGTATTTCTGGTCAGGTTATGTGTACAGGGCCGCCACCAGGATCACCCGGGCCCATCAGGGGGGGCATCTGGCCCTACAGTCCCGGGCCCGGCCGTCCCCCCAACCCCCCGCAGTGGCACGGCACCCCACTGAGTTCAGGCAGGCTGCTGGCAGCGGCCGGCACGCAAGTACAGGGTGCCGTGCCACTGCCGGGGGTTTGGGGGACGTCTGGGCCTAGGACCGTAAGACTGGCTGTCCCCCCTGATGGCGGTCCTGTATGTGTCCTGGGTGGGACCTTGCATAAATCACACCTACCCCTATACTGTCAACTCTTGGTTTCTCCTGAGGGGGAGAAACTAAAAGTCAGAAACCTTGATGTTCAGGTGATCATCTGGTCACAAGCCCAGTCTTTCTCCTGAAACTGTAGATGTAGAAACCCAGCTTGATACAGCACAGCTCATCTCTCACGTCATCTATTCATGTACACAAAACAAGCCGGGGAAGTGCTGCATTGCTGTGTTGCCTTAACAACCTTTAATGAGAAGTTAATAGACCTATTTTGCATCATGGACATCAGCATATTATGTTGAGTTTTGGCAAAATACATCAATGGTTTATGAGGAACAATATAGATGATTACAAGGATTATCCTACATTTACTTCATTTCTTTAGGTGTTTTTTTTTATCAGTCATATTTATATTCAAGTTCAAAGCTGTCTAAAAAGGGAAGAGGTAAATCACATATTAGTATGTACAGTTTGTGCCATTTAAAGCTTTGTACATGAATCTTGACTAATAATATCAACAGTATTAAAATTCAGAAATATGCACATTCACTATTCTATCTATAAATGACAATTTCTAAATATATATTATAATTGTAATAGAAAAAAAAATATATAAGATATATTTATGGAAGTATCCACATATATCAGAAAGTAAAACAGTAAAACCCAGGCAATTAACAAACACATAGACATCGTGTTGGGGAAGGGGGTGGACACCAGGCGATTTCACCTCTCAAACATGGAGGGGTTTTCATCCAGGGGGAAGCAGAGATGCATCGACTGGAGACTGGTGATACGAACAGGACACCCTCTGCTTACCCACCCCTGAACTCAGTTTATCTCACTAACAATGGCTGTCAAGATTATGCTGTTTTTCATTTGATGTGTTGGTAGATGGATGGGTAGGTAGATGGGTATATATATATATATATATATATATATATATATATATATATAATTTTATACATATACATACCTCCCAACCTAACAGGGCCAAAGCGCGGGATACAATGGCCTTGAACTGGGCTTGGTGGATGGTGGATGGTGGGCCCTCCCACTCTCCCAACCGTCCAACCCCAGGGACCCTTACCAGCTTTTACTACAGCCCAAACACACTGTTTTGGAAAGTGTTTCCGAACAGAAACAAATACATAACATTCTCCCTGGGGTTTCAGAACACATATGATAAGAACCGGGGACCAAAATACCGTCCCTCTATCACAATGCCGTGACCTTATCACAATATATATATATATATAGTAATTCACCTCTATGGGGAACACCCATCTAACTCTCTTCTCCTTCGGCATTGTGCGCAAGAATCCAGCAATACCTTTGTGACTTGATGCACCAGACTTTACACCGTGGATCTTCCATCTCCAGACGGACAGGAGAGTGTGCAGCTGCAGGGAGCAACCATCATTGTACACGCTTACAAGATATCTTCTTGGGTGATTAGAAAGATAATCTTGACAAAAATACTAGTATGTCCCCATCTTTGCTCTGTAAACTCTGAAATGCTGCCCTGAGTAAAATATATCAGATGTAAAGGAAGTTATTTGACCAGCATTAGAATAACATGGCTTTAATAGTATTCCTAATCATAATTCATAAAGGTATTGTCATATGTGAGCGGGATTATGATCATTCATTAGTTACGCAGGTGGTAAGGCTGTAAAAATCCACTTTGCTGTGGATGAACAGAAGGTCAACAGATGGATTCTTTAATTTATAATGCTACATGACCTTTGTGTGTCACATTTCCTAGCAGGACATGCAATAAGAAAATGGATAAAATATGTTGAAGACTTATCAAATATAATTTATTAACTAAAGTCTAAATGTAGCAAGTTGAAATTGAATCACATTGTGGATTTTTTTTTTTACTTATTTATTTAATGTTGTTTAATTACAAAAGACAAAGAAAACCATAAACAATAATATAATACTCACATTGGACAGGATCCTGGATTAAGTATGCTATAGGGTTTAATCAGTTAGTAAAATGAAACATTTGATGTACTGTACAAGGGGCAGGTTACATCCGCTAATCTCCAAACTGTAGGCAGGGTTAGCCATGCACATAAGTGCAACGGGGCAGCAGTGTATTCAAGGAAGTGTTCTACTCTAAAGGAGTGAGAGAGGGAAGTTCAGGCTCCATTCCCGCTACTAAGTACAGACCTGTGTGCAAACAGAGTGAATAGTATTAATTATACATAAAAAGATTTTTTTCAAATGTATATGTGCATTATTACATAAGATACATGTAATTTAGCTTAGGGGATATGTGTATTACAGATCAGAGCAAACAGATTATTGATAATATTAAATAAAAAGAAATGTTTTGCTACACCAGAAAACTAGAAAGCTCATATTTTGCTTATTGTAAGCTATTTTCCTGATTTTTCTTTTGCTCATTATTCTAAGGCTAATTGAAGTTAATGAAAGAAAATAGCAGTAATGCCTGTGGTACTTATTTTCCAGGCTAATAATGTAATTAGCATATTAATGTAATAACACTGCAGCAAACTGTACTTTATCTTGGTCTTAAAGTTAAATTATTCTATTCTCCAAAAAAAGCATCCGCCAACATTGTCCTTAAATAACATGGACAGAATCCCATCAATGGACAGAATGGACAGAATCCTAAGTTCCAATCCATTTGTGATCAGATGAGCAGGTAATGCATGTGCAATCATTAACTCATGGCATACTTACATTAATTCAATTGTTCTGCTAGCCACTTGAATCAACAAATAGCCGTAGCTTACCTTACGTAGGTTGTCAGATTCCTGGAAATGTAAAATGATAGGGTGCAGAAGTCTGGATTAGTACGCTCATCTGCCTATATTGAATTAGCAAGACACCAGGGGTGGAACGTGACAGGCTCAATCCCCATAGCATGGAGGCGAGGCCCCAGGATATATGGGTAGGACAGGGAAGTGGCAAGATTGGGATGAGCCTAAGAGAAATCAAAAACCATTGACAGGGATGGAGGGCAGGATTTATGCCAATCACGCCTGAAGCCCCAGCTAGCAATGATCAGTATTTACTATGGATGGCTGCGGCTAGACATCATCAAGCCCCGGCCGTGGCTGTGATTTACAATACAATCACACAGCTCCCGGTAGATATGCCAACTCTCCCGGGATACCAGGAGAATTGTCATGAGTCTCCCGGAAATCCCAGAGAATCCGCCTTTCTGCAAATTTCAGGTTTTTCGTCAAAGCTCCCAGAACCTGAACTGAGGCCGAATGATCACTATGAATGAGCCCATCCATAGCATCCATATATCTTGCCATATAGGGGGCTTGATTCGCATAAATACTGCTGCCCCACCCATTCTGCCATACGGTTAAAAATTAGTAAAATGTAAAGTAGTTTTTATTGGTTTGATTGTCTTTAGCACACTTGTGGTTTAAAAGATACATGGATTTGTTGTTTTTCGCTTAGGGCTCTGATTCAAGCTGCCATTAATGATTTACAATTTGCTAAATGTTATGCAATTGTCATGGTAACTACAACGACGCAACAAATTTAGTTATCAGAGGCTTTGAAATATGCACATCACCCCCACATCTCTGCTACGTTAAATACGTTTCAAATTAGTTTTACATAAAAATACATATGATGTGTTGGCATAATTACACAGTGAACCGGATTCAGACTTACGAGTATAAAGTTATGTCTGCTCAAAACTATGTTGAAGTAAATTTCATTAGCATAGAGTACATTGAGAAATGATGTTTCCTAGCACATGTCTAATAACAACATAATAGTAACGCTGGTCAGTATCTGTGTGCAAAATCCAAAAATAAAGTATTCTTTACAAGCATATATTTAATAGTACGTAAGTCTGGATCTGGTCCAGTATGTGTAAAAAATAATACGAAGAGGCATAACTGGCAGGCTGGGTTACAATCCATGCATAATTAATATATAGAGGAGTTAGGAAGAATTGTAAGAAAGGGGTTGGGGAAATATGGGTGAGTGGGTTAGTGGGCCATCAGCTATTTGCCCTCTATGGTCACATGACCTCCAGTAACATATTCTACACACTATTATGAATGTCCAGTCCACTATTATAGGTTTGCTTTAGATTCGAACATTCGCCAATTAGAAACTCTGAACTAACTTGTCAAAAGCATTCATATGGAAGATTTGTAATAATTAGGGTGTCAATACAGCCCCATAGAGATGACTCCATCATGGCTACAAAAGATATACCCAAAGATTTAATATATGTATATGCATCTTACCTACAGACATTTATCAAAACGTAATGGGCAAACAAAATTCATAATTTTAAGATGAATCCGTAATTAACAGATCTCGCTAGGCAATCTATACTTGTACCTTGTGAAAATCAGCAGATGTCTGTTCTGTCATCACGTATTTGTTTATCATAAGAGAAACTTTTGCTGGAGAAGTGATGATTGGAGTTATTTCTTCAATATTTCCTTCTACAATTAGTGGGAGTATGTGTATAAAACACAATGAGCGTGCCCAGTGCTGGTGGGCTGAAATGAGTGTTATAAAAAGAAAAGAGCATTTGAAAGACATCAGCTCTATGAACAGCAAAGCACAACTGCCAGGCTCATTTCATTACAGCAAGCAATGTTATGACAAGGTATCATTCCAGCATAAAGGAGATATGTGATCAGAAGATGCAGTCATTTACTCTGGAAATGATCATCAGTTACTATAATCTTAGTTGATGTTCCCTTGATTTTACCTGCTATGTGTGAATAGTATATAACAGGGTTTCAGAAAGCACTTATGTAAACATCATAATAAGAATAGACATGGGATTTTAAACAACTATAAAAAGTGTAGTAGTCACACTTCCCACCACGTCCTCAGATCTCTGGAATCAGATCCGTCCTGGCAGTCAGAAAATGGCACCTACTCGTAACTGAGGTCTAGTTATAGGCTTGATGTATAGTAGATCCCTATTTTTTTGAGCAGGGCTTAGGCACACAGTTGCATCTGCAGAGGGTTTCATGCTACTAGCTGGTTTATTTACATATATCGCCCATCCTGCCTTGTGTCTGGCCCCCCTCTTCCGCAAGTAAGCATGCATGCGCCACATGTGCACGTGCAGAACACGATGTTCCATGTGCTTGTTGTTCTATCTGCTAGGGTAGGTCCTTCTTCCCCACCCACCCAAATTATACTAGGTGGGATTATTTCAATTTAGGGAATGGGATGGGGTAACAATGAATATGTGGTCGCACAGACTTCTGATCCGCATGAAGGACTTAAGGTAGAGGTCTGTCTTATCCGACCGCAAGAGAGGGGAGTGACAGGGAAGTTCACTCTCCTCTCCCGCAGTCCTGCGCTGTCCATATGGGCCCATAATAATATGAATCCACCTCATAATTTAATTCCATATTTAATACTGCGCCTTCTAGGAGAAAAAAAATAACCTTAACTTATGATACCTATATCTGTTGGTAACATTACAAAACCTAGAGTGACACAGGTTTCCTTTTGTGTTGTGTGACATCCAGACTTACAGCAGCTTACAAGCAAAGAAGCGATGCAAGGTATTCTGACATTGTGAAAGTACTTGAATTCTATTTGCACTTTCCTGTCCCCATTATAAGAGCGAAAAACGACTAGAGATGACAATTTGTCTGCATATACTGTAGTGATTGAAGGTACTGGTAATGTGGCGCTTGTGTTTCTTTGCTGCTCCTTACTTCCACAATGAGACCCTTCACTTGGCCTCCTCTAAGGGATAAAGGTGTAAATAATCTACCCCCCCACCTAATAATTCATAACACGTTTTATATGCAGTGGTTTCAGATTGGCTCAAAGAATTGTCCTTTTAGCAAAGTCCAAGAAAATGTTGAAAATATATATACGGTTCACAGTATATATACAGTTCTGTGTCAATGCATTTTTCTTTTCCTATGTCACAGTACCTTAGGTCTCCAGTGTCCAATTTATTGCCTACCACGTGTTCTTTATAAATCTCAGTGCTTATAGTCCCAATGGATATCACGAGTTCTTTTCCTTTTGTATTTTCCGATTGTCGTCTTGTGGTTTCTCCCAAAAAGTGAAAAAACTGAAAATAGTGTAATATTGTAAAAAAATTCGGTATATTCCAGAGTGTGGTATTCTACTCACTTTCGGTATTCTTTCAAGTGCGTGTATTGTTGTCATCTTTCCATATCATTCTGCGGCCTCTGGTTCTTATTATCACGTCACAGCATTCTCCACACTCCCTCGGATTTCCAAATATAGAGGAATATAGTGAAGTTCTGCGATTCTAATAAGGTAAGTAGGTTATGGTTTTACTAACCCTTTGTTTCTCTTGTTTGTAGGTATGTCATGTATGATCCCCTTAAACGGCTATCCCCCATGACAGCTATACCCTATGACAGCGTTTCCCACTCTCCTCCGAATCTCCAAATTGAGAAGTATATGGTGAAGTCCTGCAAGTCTCAGGCCTGGATCCGGTGGGCTGCTGCTGGCTGCTCTCCTCCCCAGTACACACACTGGCAAGAGCAGAGCCAAGAAACTGTGATGTTTTCCATGAAGATGGATATAAAAAATAATACACGGCAATACGTGTATGTTCTATATGATTTCCGACTTACAGTATGTCTCAATAACTTTTGAATCCTGGATAATTCATACGGCAAAGTTCCAGAGCATGCTGTAAATGGTGATGGTGCTTTTACATGTCTTAACATCATCATTTACAGCATTCTCTGGAACTTTGCTTCTGAATTACCCATTGCTGTAACCAGGACTGAGCATTTCCAGATGCATGGGTCTGCACACTATCGTATAGCCAGTTCTTACCTATGTCACCTTTCGTTTAGGAAGTCAGAAATCTGGATATAGCTGCGGGAGTCTGAATCTGGCCCAATGTCTAATTATCATGGCATTTCCATTAAATCATTGCTTTTCTCCAGCAAAAGGCTTTTTATCCAATCTTAAAGCCCTCTGTTCTATCTTGTTAAAAGCACAGGATGCTAGTGATGTGCTGATCATGTGGGCCCGCTCCCCAGGCAGTCCTTATACAGGAGATAATGCATGGAATCATTACTAAAATTCAGTGAACAAGATATCTGAGAGATGTATAATAATATTCAGCCCATAACTACCTCTGTACTAACAGGATACGTACATGACAGAACACTAATGACCTTGTTTTCTGCCAGCCATATGCTGTGAAAGCAGCAAGCCCTCTGGGGATGATTCATTGGAGCTGTAAGAGGCAAACCATTAAATAATATTTATCCAGAATATTATACCGCATTTTAAGAACACAACACAACTGGAACAATCAAGTCCTGCTTTATCCAGTGTTATTCTAATGAATTATTCAATCAGAAATGCCTTCTAAAATCCCGGCTTTTATTTGACAACATTTTACTCAGAGTAATGTTAGAAGGAAAAAAATATTCTTGTCATACATTTATTAATTTATACAAAGTTCTCTGCCTTTAGCAAATATCTATTAAATATTTAAGGAGGCGCATCTCAGGTTTCTGTAATCTTACTAAGCCTGTTAGGGCAGGGATAGTTATTAGCCTAGATTTACAGGACTTATATCATTTTGCTAAGCAAGTGGAGTAAATGGCCTTGTGACCTTCCGACTTTTCTCCTGAGCACTAAAGATGGCAGAAACCTGGTGGGGAGGGGGTTAGAAGAATTTAGTGGCCTGATGGGTCCGGGGGAGGAGTCGGGTGGGTCTGGGGGCGGAGTCAGGCAGAGTCAGGTAGGTCTGGGGGCGTGGCTTATGTGTCCCACGGCCCGGACCTTCAAAATTGGGAGGTGTGTGTTAGTCTCCCGGCAATTCTGGGAGAGTCGGCAACTCTTCGACTAATATTAGCAGATAAGCATTTCATGCTTTTTCCGCATTCACAATAGACAATATGGGTAAAGTACGCCACAATGACCCCACAACAGAACTGTGGTGTCTAAAACAGGGTTGGCTACTTTTGCAAATGGATTTCAGGGAGATTGTGACAAGCGCTTCACAAAAGGGGGTGTAACTTGTGCCACCAAAGGGGTGTGTCCTGTGGATAGCTCCACCCATGGGTGTGTCTAGCTCTGCCATGAGAACTA
>JABWIB010001581.1:34401-68441 GCA_016617825.1 Platyplectrum ornatum | reverse complement strand
TTAACCCTTCATGTCCCACAGCCTAACACCTTTACTTTTACCATCTCCTGCAGTCTAACCCTATCCTTCCCCTGCTAACACTCAAGCCTTAACCCTCCATCAGCCTGACCCTAACTTTCCCCTCTTCACACTGTAACCTTAATCCTCCATCTCCTACAGCCTAACCTTAACTTTCACCTCCTAACAGTCTAACCTTAACCCTTCATCTCCTGCAGCCTAACCCTGACCTTCCTGTTCTATAAGTCTAACCTTAACCTGTGATCTCCCGCAGTTGAACCCTGACCTTTCTGTTCTATAAGTCTAATCTGAACCCTCTATTTCCCGCAGTTTAACCCTGACCTTCCCATTTTAGTAACCTAACCCTATCCTTCCTCAACCCACTGTAGTCTTGTTGCAGCCTAATGCATAGCTTTATATATCTAAAAACTGAATTTCATACCGACGGATAAATACTTCATTACTCCTGTCCAACGTGCCTGTTCTGTCAGATGGATCATCTAGCAGACGGATCTCATTTCTGGATGCTAGGAAATCCATTGTATAAAAAAGACCTGACAGGTGTCGCATGTCAGATATATGTCCCTTACAAGACTAGCAAATCTGACAAACTAAGCTTTCATGTAATATTTAGCAGTATACACTTCAATGATCGGACCCAGCTCTGGCGATTCATTAATTGTGATACATGTTCCCCCACCTATTGCTGATACGTTGTATTCAGCAATTGCTGTAGGTAAGNGGAGCTGTCTTCTCTCCAGCAAGGAATTAATATTGATCTGGGAAAGGAAGAGTCGGATGCAGGACTTGTGACTGTGAAATGAAACTCATACTTAGGGGGCTGTGTTTAATGTCTCCCATTTATCACCGAAACCAAAGAGAATATTCAATAATATGTCTTACTTCATATGACAAGTCAAATGGGGAACTGCTAATGAGCAATAATGTCTCTTGCACTTCATTGAGTCTCTTATATTTATACATACTTTGAATATAAAATAGATATACAGCAATGGCGCAGCGTAGGCTTGAAAAAGCAGGAGCAGCATGAGCTGAATTAATTGGATAATCCTTAGGGATGATACCGTTCCTAAAAAGTGCAGACTGCAAGTCAAAGATCTTAGCAGATACTTAAAGTATTATTTCATTCTCATAACATGGGTAGAGAATGGAAAATATGGGGAATAGTTTTGTTTTGATGCAGTTTAGGGACATAAATAATATGAAAAAGCATGTATTCATTATAAAATTATGTTAAATAATATTATTTTATTATTAAAACTAGACACTGGGCAGTCTATGGGCTGGATACAGACTTACGTACTATTGAACTTACGAGCCAGTGGGAAAAACCCTGTTGCAGGTGAGGTAAAATGAATGTTATTGTTTGCAATACTATATGGGGGATGTTTTCGAATCCCTATATGTTGGGTTAAAAAAGAGGATTTGGTATCAGATATAGTGTCCATAGTGATGGCAGAAGTCTGTCCCTGGTCCAACATTCCTCACCGTAAATGTCATTTATACATCACATATGTCACTTTAAGTGCTCTCAAGCTGTCTACATTGCAATTTTTATTTTTACAAGAGGTATAAAGTTTAACTTTATAATACAATTATAATAATAATAATAATAATAATAATAATAGATTCCTGTTCTGTGCTTGTTATTTTAATGCAAGTATGGAATAATGTAGCTATATTTTTATGTGTCTACGGGAGACGCCTTTGCATTCATTGTTCAGGATGTAATATGCTGCTAACAGCTCGAGGCCATAAATGTCAATCACATGCCAACACTTGGCCAAGCAATTTAATCCATACAAATTAAAAACCATGCTACAAGCCATCCTCAGGGAGACGCTTCATGAGCTAATATTTCATCCTTCTGGAGAAAGTNCTTGTTAGACGACAACAGAAAACGACTTCCCCAGGTCATTCATCTGTAAACATGTTCCAGCAGATACGGCCACATATGTATGNTTTTATGTAGAGCGGTGGTTCCCAAACTGTGCGCCTAGGCCTTGAAAAAAACATTGAGACCCTAAGGGTGCCTCGAACTGAGTAACCACTCATGTTGAGGATTCTTGTTTTTTCACGGAAGCATTATGGGAATAAGGGCTCTATTTACAAACCCTTGACATTTCATTTTGAAAAAAATGATATGAACAAGGGACACCACTGACCAAGAAAAAGCAAAAATAAAATAAAAAAAATATTAAATAAGGGAAAATAATAAAGTATGGACGACGATGGACAATGCATCTCCTCCATTTTATGAAGGATGAAACAGAATAGTTAATAAACACTGATGTTCTAGGTAATTATTGGCTTTAGTGTCATCTTTAATCTATAATTCAGAAGACCAGAGTAATGCTGGCATCTATAGTATGACTCGATGTGGATATCTATAAGTGGGGGTATGGAGGTGGAGCTATGGCAGTGAACTTTTACCACAAAATTGCAGTTTCGGAGGGGGTGGACATTATACAAGGGAACGGGGCATAGTTCGAGCACTAATCTATATCATGCAAATTCATTGTTGCTCTCACTTCAGTCATATTATCTACGCACATTCACTATGAAATTGTAGGGCCTGGGACATGGACTGCAAAGCTCCATACTCATCAATGAGTCGATAAGCATGGAAGTCTTTCTCTGTGCATGGACCTACTAATGTACAGTCTGATACAGGTCTCTAGCTGCAAGTATAGGTGGTAGAATACCTGCTGCTGAAGAGTTAAGGTAAGTATCACCATGTTCTCCTCTATCCCCCTGTCCTGCACAGATAGGGGCCCTGTGGGTTGGTTTTGGTCTTCAGAGTTTGACTCACCTTTAACAATATACAGTATAAATATCTTTGTGTCCATCCACATCACTTGTATAATTCCAGAATGTTGCAAGCAACTGAGACTTGAAATTTAATAAAGTGCTTATCAGTCAGTGTATGGACATGGGACTAATTTACACGGGCCATGCACTTGAAGTGTCCTGTACCATGAAATGTGAACAGCCCCACCTATGGGTGTGTCTAGTGAAGGGTTTACAACTTATGGTTTCTCCATCCGGCAAGTCCCGCTCATTCTTTGTAACAATTAGGGCTGGATGCAGTGACTTTATGTAAATAACTGTCACAGCCCTGGTCCAGGATTTGCAGATACCAGGAGAACCGGGAGTCTAGTGGAAATTCATGAGCGACGGCAATCACCGGTCTAGTGCTGCCAGGAAAAATATTTCTCAATAAAATTGTCAGCATCAGAATTTATTGATTGTTACATTTCCAGTAAATATATTTTCAGTATTTATTAAGAAGATCCACTGACTTTGTAGAAATAGGAAACTATTTCCATACCTCCCCTCAACTGTCCCGCTTTTGGGCAACTGTCCCGTCTGCCTATCATTAAGGGGAAAGGGGACAAACTGGTAGGAATTAATTGATTTTAGTCTGGGCATTTTCGACACCCAAGATTGGAGGTATGCATTTCTATATTCACACTGCAATGATTTATGCGACTTAAACAGCATCATAGAGATTGCCAACCCTTCAGGGAGGCAGGAAGATCACCCACACTGCAGGGAGTCTGCCTGATATTCANGGAGAGTTATTAACAATGGTAAATACGCATGTGTAATTTTGAATGCTTGAGCAAAATAAAAATAAAAAATNAAATCTCAGGTGTGCCTACTTTTGTCACATTAAATAGCACCTGCATATAATGCATAACAATAATAGAATACAATAAATATGATAATGATGCACCTGCACATGCAACACCAGTTTCATTGTCTTTCTCTGAATTTCATTAGTTAGGCCTGTATACTTTACATTTGCCCTTTGNAAATTCTAACATGGCATTGTTTTGTTTTATTTAATAATGTGATTCAAGANTCTGGTAATGAGTTATACCGTTACCATGGGAACAACAGTTGCATGACATAATCCCACATTATAATGTCATGTGAAGAAAAGTCTTGAAAGTCCTTGTTCTCTGCTGTCAGGTCCTAGATGATTTGAGGGGAATCTCCCCCATCTAATATTTTGAATAGACAATTGTATTTTCTTTTATGCGGTTACACAACATGAGATGTATTTTCATGAATATAAATCTGTACCTTCGCCATAGATGTTATTCCCATAGAAAACTTCACCGCTGATCAAATATCTACCTGTGCTATTTTGCCTTGAAATGCACACAGGACTGTCTTCAAATAAGATTATACAATATGCCGGCTCTCTGCCAGCCCTTCTTATGTAATCCATTATACACGCTTTGCTTTTTCCTTTTGAGCAGAGACAAGGATTGTTAGACATAAAATGACCTTCTAGGGGGTTATCTGCTCTCCGCTTTATCACTTCTGCTGTTACTTTCTTGACATACAAGACCAGCGACTGCCTGGGGTGCAACCAATATAGATGATTATTTCCCTGGAATGGAACACGGTGACCTATCACCTAATACCATTGATATCACTATAGCTCTTTGATTATTGTTTATATATATATATATATATACTGTATGGTGTATATGGGCTGGAATGGAATTGAATATAGGATGTTATAAAAATGCATAACAGTCATTTAAAAATTACTACTGACTTGTCTGGCCCAAACAATCTAATATATCAATTATCTGTTCTCTTTAATCCATTACACAACAGTGACTGGGTGCATAGACAAGCAGCATGTGAGCCAGTAATAAAGCTTCACTTCTTTTCAAAGTGAATATAAGTTTCCCACTATTATAATCAGAGCAAGAGGTATACAATCTACAGTATATCATGTATTCTATAATTTCTATAATCCCATTCTATGCCAGTTACCCTATCCTTAATTCCTTTCTCATCATGGCTTGGCCACTAGCTCGTTAACCCTTTCTGCTTCTTATGCCTTCCTCCANCATTGCTATGGCTGGGCACTAGGCCACTATTACAACGCTGCCATCCGGTCCCTTGCCACTTCCTCCAGTCTCGCACTTACGCTTTACTACTGTCTATTCCTTACNCCTTTATTCACCCTTACTATGGTTTGACTACTAGCACTTCACCCTCTTATGCTCCTTAACCTTTCCTCCACCCGCACTATGGTCTGACCACTAGCACTACCCTTCATGCTCTTCTGGCCACTTCCTCTACAATCGTTATGGCCTGGTTACTAGCGATACACCCCTTTTGCTTCATACCACTACCTCCACCCTCGCTATGGCCAAACCACTAGCGCTTAAATCCCTTGCGTCCCTTTACCCGTTCTTCCACCCTTGCTATGACCAAACCACTAGCATTTAAACATCTTGTGGTNCCCTTCCTCCACCACTATGGCCTCGCTAATAGCATTTCTTCCCCTTCTGCTCCAAAATCCCCACTGATAAGACCATGGTTCAAACAGAACCTCAATGTTGTGATACAACCTTCGCTTCAGAGATGATTCTTGCAAGCAACCACAATNTAGTCGACATAAGCGACTACATTGTGAGTGCATGGAATACTGAGCGCTACTAAACAGCAATTTTCCAGCAGCTAACAGCATAGTGCTCTGATGGCAGGCGGGGGATGGGGGGGGGGTATTGTCAGGACAGTAACATAACTAAGCTGTCAACTGCTGCAAAAATGATAAAAACTGATGGCAGATAAGAGCCACATGGCCCATCCAGTCTGCCATGTTTATATACACAGTCTGTGTATATAAAATTATACTAGACATTTTATTGTCTATTTTGTTTGAGACTCAGAATACCCTTATATTTATCCCAAGCATGCTTACACTGTTCTGTAGTATTAGCCTCCACCACTTCTGATGGGAGGCTATTCTACTTATCCACTACCCTTTTAGTGAAGTTATTATTTCGCATAATTCCCCTGAACCTACCACCCTCAAGTTAATACGCATGTTCTACCATATCTCTTTCTCTGAAATATGCCCCCCTCCTCTACCTGTCGACACTTCTTGATAAATGTAAAATCTGCTCTCATATCCCCCTGTCTCTTCTCTGCTCCAAGCTGTACATATTTAGTTGCTCTAGTCTTTCCATATAGTTTGNTGGTCATTTCATGTACCATGATGATGTCAGTATACACTGAGTGCTGTGAAAACTATCTTTGTTTCTCAGGGAAACCTGTATGCAGGAAGAAGGATTAAGCGCCCACTGTGAATTATTAGAAGAGACCTGGCGTCCTGTGACTTCTAATACCGTATAACATTAATTCATATGCTTGGAACACAAAGAAATTCTTTTTTTTTTTTTTAAATGAAATGCTGTATATAATAAGTGTTTCTCTGATCTCAGGTGGAAGAGAAATGTACTTTTTTTGTCTGTATAATATTTTGCACCCAGCAATCCATCATGAAGCACAGCTGGAGCAGGCACAATTCAAATATGGAACTTGTCCCCATACGACGGGGTCAGATCGATAGACAATGCAAACTTCTAATTATTCAGAAGAGCGTCTGGCTTCAAAATCATTTCCAAAAACAGAGACTTAAAAGCAAAGTTTGTAATAATTGTTACTAATCCTTAGTGTACTCTACTACACTGAAATGAGAAGTAGGGGATGGAGCTTAATCATGCAATAAAATGGAGAACATTGTGCATGCAAATTTTCACGGTATATTTATATTTTATAAATGCTGTTTGTATTTACACTATTTTAGTGAATGAGTAAATATGCAGGAATATCTCACATTTCAGCAAGTCACTCGTTCATTACTCAACACTTACTAGATAGACATGAAGACACAAATGCAGCCATCACTCCATGGGAGAGGTTAGTAAAAGCATGCATGGAGGGGATGGAAAAAAAAGGCTACGTGGAAGGGTTGGACATATAAAGGGAGGGGAAGGTTAGGGTTAGGCTACAGTGAGGGGATGTAGCATAGAAGTGAAGGGTCAGTTTTATGGTATAGGGAAGGGATGATGGATAGAAGGGAAATATTAGGGTTAGGCTACAGGGACGGGATGGCGGATAGAAGGGAAAGGTTAGAGTTAGGCTGCAGGGAGGGGATGGTGTATAGAAGGGGAAGGTTATGGTTAAGATACACAGAGGGAATGGAGTATCAAAAGCGAAGGTTACAATTAGGCTACATGGAGGGGATGGAGCGTAGAAGGGAAAGGTTAGGGTTAGGTTACAGGAAAGGGATGGAGCGTAGAAGGGAAAGGTTAGGGTTAAGTTACAGGGAAGGTATAGAGCATAGAAGAGAAAGGTTAGGGTTAGGCGACAGGGAAGGGATAGAGCATAGAAAGGGAAGGTTAGGGTTAGGCTGCATAGATAGAAAGGAGTGTACAAGGGGTTAGGCTGCTGGGATAGAAACAGATGAAGAAGGGGATGGTTAGGGGCAGGCTGCAAAGAGGGCAAAGTTTGGGTAATAAAAGATGAGGGTTAGTATGAGGCATAGTATAAACTTTGATTGCAGTATGGACGTCTTCTTCGTGGGCTCCTGTGTAGCTGGTGAACGTTGCTGGTGACATTTGTATCATGGAAGTACCATGAGATGTTCTTGTGTGATTTATGTCATTTCATTATCATATACTATATGTTGTATGATGGTCGACTATATTTGCCTTATGTGAACCATTCTGCTAATAAATACACTGAAAGCCATCGCAGCTCACACACCGTTTCCATTTGTTATTAAAGACTCAAAGAAAATCAGGCTGGAGTAGAAACAAATAGCTGAGTTAATTAATGCTCTGATACCCGCACATGAAAATTAGCAACGTCTCGCCTTTCATTATTCCTGAAAATAAATAGATAGAATTCCNAGTGATTAATCGGAATAATAGATATTTCAGAAATGTACATACATTGTATAAACAGCCTGCTGACAATGCATCAGAAGGCAGGGAGATATATTCCCTGCTGGTGTTAATGGCAGGGAGCTGGCAGATGGAAAAATCATGTATACAATTTTTGTTGCTAATTAAATCTAGATAAAGAATTCTCACATTATTGGATTTCTGAACGTGTTCATCAATTAAAATCATGTAATGCCTCACATTATTTATTTATTTAAATGCTCTTATAATGCTGCAAATAAATTAAATAAGCATCATTTTTTAGTTCCATAAAAACAATAGGACAGATAGGAATATTCAAAGTAAATATAAAGTTGTGCATGCATGGCTAGTACCCTCCCCTGGCTCTTCACACCGCTTCCTGAACCCAAGCATTTAATGCACCTGCCCCTGCCACCTTTGTATACACTCTACACATGCAGGATTGTTGACTTTTGGATTCTCCCTCTTAGGAGAAACCAAAAGCCAGAAGCATGTGGCGTGATTTCAAAGCCCCACCCTTTAATATGCAAGAGCAGTCATTTACTATTTATGGGTGGCCAGTCTTTATAACAATCGGTGCAGGAGGCAGGGATTTGCATGAGATCCCGGACTCAGCCCATACCCCAGGGGATGTGCCGACTCTCCCAGGAGAATGCAACGTTTTCAATGGAACCAAGTGTAAATGTGAAAAAATATAAAATACATTTTAATATATGCTTTGAGATAATAGGTAGAAACATAGAAACATAGAAAGTGACGGCAGATAAGAGCCACATGGCCCATCCATCTGCTTCATTGTGTATTTAAAACTATACCAACCCAAATTTAGGTGACATATTTTTGTAACATGTTCACACTTTTTAAGCCTAACCTGCAAAATGCCCCTCCAGAGGACAATAAAAAGACATGAGCTTGGGGGTGTGACCCGAGGGAATGGTTTATACAAATCTCTCCTGAAGCCCAACCCCTTATGTCGAGTCATTGGTCTTGACATAATTCTAAGGGGCATATCTATAAGTGGTGAGATTGCAGGGAGATTGGAAAGTAGGGATGTTGCTCATAGCAACCAATCAGATTTGAGTTCATATTCTCCAGTGTGTAAAATGAAATTGAAAGCTTAAATCTGATTGGTTGCTATGGCCAAAATCCCCACTTTCCAATCTCACTGCTTAGTAAATATACCCTTAAAGCATAGTATACATCAGAACGATTCTTACATGTTGCAGACCATCAGCTGATTTAAAAAGATTTCTCCAGCTACACAGTGTCCCTGTACACACTGTCTTGTTTATCGTCGTTAAACAATCCCATAATTCTTTGCTGCAGTAATATGCTGCAATTACATATTCATCCACTGTACTGAATTACTGATCTGTACTCTGTGGACAGAGACGGCCCAAGGCATAGTTGGTATAGCTATAACTAGGGCCGCTCCACTCTGAGGATCGTGTGTTCAGTACACATTGTAGTTTTTCTGCATTGGTGGGTGGGCGTGCGTTCTCTGCACAGTTCAGGAAAAAAAGCTTACATGAAAGTTCTATGTACTGACCCCTAATCTATTTGTATATAGCAATAGTTCCCAAACTTTCAATTCATGGATCCCGATAGTCAGTACCCTGCAGTGTAAGCCGCCCGGTGGCACATAAAACTGTGGTCCTCTTTGATTGGATCAAGCACCTCGATTCTTTTCCTCCCCCATCCCCTCTCCCTCCCTTTTCCCCTTTTGTCTCTCTTTTCTCCACTCTTAGTCCATCCTGTCTCCTTCTACTCCTCTCTCTTCTCCTTTTTGCGGCCGCCACACCGCCTCTCCCAATCCTCTATCTTCACCAAGTGAAAAAACTCTTGGTTACCCTTTTATTTCTTTGTTAATTTCTCTCTCCAGCCTCTTTTGCAACTACCTATTGTCAACTGTGATTTACTGCTGGAAATTGTCCCTGTGACCAAGTTAATAAATAGTAATAAAAATAATAAAAAGAAATAAAAATAATAATAAAAAGTTTGAACAAAAAAAAACAATGGTCCTACACTGTGTTATGTGCCTACACTGTAGGAAGAATGTAAGGACTGGCAACCACGTTATCTGTGTTGCCAGTCCTTACAATGTCATTTGCCATGGCCGCGGTACCCTAGCGAGAGCCGTGGTGCACAATTTGGGAACCACGGGTATATAGTTATCATATCAACTTTTAGACGCCTCTTTTGTAAAGTAGACATGCCTAAACCTTTTCTTATTACTCATTGACCCTATACCTTTTATATAATATAGGTTTTGTTGCCCTTCTCTGAACTTGCTCCCGTTCATAATGTATCTATCTATTTTAATGTAAATCTATTCTATTTCTATTCCCAAAAGAAGCGATAAACATAAAATCCTGACAGACAGATTATTCCGCAGGAGTCCGGACAAGTCATTTTAATTATCTCGCTAGAAAGTGCTGCAGAACTTAACCGAGTCTTGTGATGCAAATAGATGTGTAATGCTGCTAATGAATTATGACACATTACTCAATCAAAGAACAATTAGACACAATTTCCATAAGAGATACTTTGTCTCTTTGATAATATGAAGAATATTAAGACATTAGCAGAGGGTAAAAGTTTGCAGCGTTTTATTAAACTCCGTCTGGAAGTAACTCTGCGGTAAATGATGTAATATAATGGTAATTAGGTCAGAATCTGAAGATAAGAAACATTTTCTTGGTTTTAAGCATTTCTGTATGACCATAATGGGGTTTTCCTTAGGCGCAGATTTATAGACTATTGGCAGGCAATATTCCATTTTACTAACTCTAATATACCTTTTTAAGTAACCTTGCAGAGAAGTAATAATTCTGATTCAGACTTACGTAGTTTATATGAGTCACGGAAGTCACTTGCATAAATCCAAGTCACAGTAAATATCATGGGATTATTAATATTTTTTACAATCATTTTTATAGATTTGCCATATATACGTCCCAAGGTGTCCCGCATCCATTGTAACATTGACCAGTCAGGGATTCGCTGACTGGCTGGGGCCTTACACATATTACATTGGTTCACACAAGGACAAGAGAAGGAGAGAATTTCCCTGTGTAAAAGGATGCATACATTTTGCCTAAAGCTCTCTCATACCACGTGTAAAGCTCTCTGCTATTTTTAGTCGGCGCTGTGAGCTTGAGCCATTGACAGCACGCTTTGAAGATGAGGACCTCCATTACTGGACTACCATCGATCTCAAAAGGCTGCTGTTCTTTGAACTAACTTTCTTTGCAATGTCTGGTAACACGTCTTCAAATAGCTCATTAAAAGTACAGGAACATTTTACTCAAATTAATTGTCAAATATAGACTAAAACTAATTGTTTCTTTTTCTTCAATTGATCGCTTGGTTTTAACTATTTTTTTTCCTGTCTCTATCAAGAAAATGCAAAAAAAGGTTTAAAGCGATCTGAGTAGAGCCTATTGCACGTACATGTGAGAAAGTCATAGACTGAGCCTATTTACGTGATTTATTAGGTGCCACACAGAATCCGCAGATTCATAAAATAGGGAATACAGTACATGACAGAACATAAAGGTACAAAGTTAGAATGGAGAAGAAAGAAGAAGAAAGGTAGACATGGGGCCAAGTATAGGGAGAAGAGAGGAGGGTGGTGGGCCCTACTCATGTGAGTAACATGCTAAGTGGGAGGGATGGACAGTATAGAAGACATTGGGATGAAGGTAGAAAGACTGGGTGGAGGAGGGGTAAGCAAATCTGGAGAAGTCATTATGTGGGACGTGAGACAGTGGAGGAGATGGAGGGAGTATGGATGAAGATAAGCGAGGAGAGGTAGCGAGCAGAGGACAAGGAAAGAGCCTTGTAAGTTTTTGTGAGGAGTTTGATTGATAATTTTAAACAGATTAGAGGGGTGGTAGAGGTGGCGTGAGGGGAGAGGAAGTTTAATCTAGCTGGTGCATTGAGTATGGGTCAGTAGGGGAAAGAGGATGGCGAGTAGGAGACCATAGAGTATAATGCTTTATGGTTTGTTTGAATTTGCAGCTATAGTTTGGATTTTTAACTCAATGAACAGGCTACAGACTATAGACCTGATTCAGAACAAATAACTTTGGCCAATTTAAATTGTACAGTATGACTGGGCTATGGACATTCCGCATGGGTCTTCCTCATATGCAACAAATTCCCAAATCAATCTGTGTGTAAAAAAAAAATGGTAGGGTGCAAATTCTTGCAATGGGTGTGGCTGTGGGTGCAACATTTGAAAAAATGTTTTACCTATGGAAAACACTTTTAATTCTGGATGACATTTTATGCCTTTTAATATTATTATTATTATTATTATTTACACTAAACAAATGCTCTGATTACCGGTTACATGACTTCTCCCGGGCTGCACCTGCCCTCTGGAATAATCTTCCTCGCTTCTTAAGATTATCCTCTACTCTCCAAACTTTTAAGCGCTTCCTTAAAACTGACCTATTTAGACAATCTTACCATATTCCACAACCTACTTAACATGTTCTCCTCTGCTTATAACTATTCACCCACAATTTTTGCTACTAACACTGCTGTGTGACTGGATCACACAGAGCACAGAACACTTTTACATTACAACCCGGCTGGTCCATGCATTGTATAATAATAGCACTTACCCCTATGTATCAATNCCNAATATCCTATAGAATGTAAGCTTGCGAGCAGGGCCCTCTTCCCCACCAATTCTGTCTGTTACCACCCAGTCATGTCTTATTGTTAAAATTGTAAAGCACTACGTCATCTGATGGCGCTATATAAAAACCTTTTATAAATAAATAAATTATTTATTACTATTATTACTTTTATTCTCATTATATTATTATTATTATCATTACAGTTTTTGTAGTATCATCATAATCATTGTCATGCTTTTTATAACCCTAAATAAGATTTTGTCATTGTCAATTATACAGAATTTGGTTCCAACAACCCAGCTAATCACCTATCCTCAATCACATAAGGGTTTCATGAAGCAATACTGTTATTACATGAACTGGTGTATTGTCCTGTACTCATGGGACTTAACTTGTCTAAAGTTCGGGGCTTGATCATATGACACAGGAGATTCACTGTTTTACCTTGGAGCTACACCGATTTAAGAATAATCATGTGACATGGTATCCTTGTTACTTGTGGTATAACCATTTATTGTGCTGACATCCCTGTGGTGTCAGGTGAGGAACTGTAGCAATCAGACTGCATCTGTTGTAAACAGCCATTGTATGAAAAACCTGTCCCGTCCAGTAAATGCCATCTAAAAGTCACCTGCTTCCTTTGGATGAGTAGAAAGTAACACAGTGCCCTAATTGCTAATTCCCCTGATCAGGTCATATCCGTTGGTCATACTGCTTGTAACCATTGACATGTTATCATTACTATTATGATGCCATTCCAGCCTTTGATATCAACAAAACCTCTATCATTTCCCAAGACAGCAGAAACTCTATTTCATTTTACCTCATCTCCTTTTTTTTTTTTTAGAATGCACATATAAATATTTCATATAATATTCCTCTAATGCCGCATCGTACCAGGTCTGTGTAATTTGTCTGTCAAAGTTTGGCCTTGATTGTTCTAAGAACAGGATTCTCCGGGATTCTACAATAATCAATTCACTTTTACAGTCTTCTGCATCATTTATAATACACAACGAATGAATTAACCATGTTGCTGTGATTGCTATTCTACTGAGAATATTACTTTCACAAAGTAAACTCACATCTTGGAAATAAACAAGTGGAAGTGTGGTGGCTATTGGAAGCAGAGATTTACAGTTGGACAGTGGACATGTGCATACCTCCCAAGTGTCCTGCTTTTAGTGGGACTGTCCCGCTTTTTTTAGTGGGACTGTCCCGCTGTCCCGTCTGCCTAGCAGTTTGTCCCGATAAGGATAAACAAATATTTAAATATATTTGACACGATCGCTTTATCAAAAGGGACGGGGCTTGTGCAAGGACGGGGCGGGGTTTGGGTGGGTCCACGGACACGACTTTTGTGTCCCATTCTCCAACAGTCAAATGTTTAGAGCTATGCATGTGTTATTAGGACTTGATTTGCAAGAATGGAAAAGTGGAGTTGTTGCCCATAGCAACCAATTAAATCCAGCTGACATCCTCTAGCATGTAATACAGGGCTCGAAGTGGATATTTTAAGCTCCATCCCCTTGTAAAAGCAGCACCTTTTATGGACCCGCAATTTTGTGCTGAATGCTCAAGGGGCTTATACAAGGGAATGGAGGCTTAGCGGGGAAAAAAGGTGCCGCTATACACCACAATAGGAACGTAATAGGAACATAAGAGCAAGAATCTCCAGATTTCCCTTTTCACAGTTAACTAAATATAGGCCTTAGGGTTAGATTTAGACTACCAGATTTACTATCTATGCACTCCTACCATGTTTCTAAAATGCCGCCTGTCAGTAAAAACATGCACTTCCAACAGTAACAGCTAGGTGGCGTATCAATGCAGAAGACAACCTGTGTGCTGTTATGCATAAGTGCAGCCTTTTGACACTTTCCTGAGCCAGCCATGCATACCGCGTCATGGTGGTATTTTAGAAGCGTTATAAAGTGTCACATCTGTAGGTCCTGTATTTATTACCTCTGACAGTCCTACCCAGTTAAATGAATTTGCACCCAGGGTGTGGCATCACTTGATCATCACTAAGATTTGCATTTCTTATAACAGATCGTCTCATCTGAGCAGGCCATTGGGACACCACAAGGGCCCACCCATGCCTGGGCCCTATAACAGTCCCGCTCTTCTCACCCCTCAGATGATTTGTCTGGGTGTAAGCATTCTACACTTTCATCTAACACTTCAGATCTTCATAGAACTTTCCGATCAATGCAGAATTTGTTTTGCTACGTCTCAGTAAACTGACTGTAAAGAAGCAGATGTTTTATTTTACATAAATGAATATGTGTTAATATTTACTTTCTTATAGCTGGTAAATATTTGATTTTACTATGGTAACTCTGCATTTTATTTGAAAAAGATGAATAAATACGCAGATTATCTGAGCTGCAAATGTCTTGTGTCGATGTGGAGATATTTCCCTTCTCAGGATACAAAGCTGGATCGAAAGAAAGAGAAAACCCATCTCTCTGGGGCAGAGGATCTAGAGAGGGCAGGAAAGAGAGCAAGATAATTGGGTGCTATGGCATAAGAGCCATTTATGCCAAGTTCATTTACTCAAATTAAAAAAAAAAATACGAAAAAGGCAAGTGGCGTGTAAAGTAAATTATGGAAATAAAGTCACGAAATGGAACTAAGCTAGCTATAACATTAGAAATGGGGATTTAGTTAGAAAGGTCCTTTGTGTATTCTTATAGAACATAAAGTGTAATCTGTTTCGACTTAATGGTAGTTGCGGCAAATGCAGATTGAATGACAAGTTTACTAGATTTATTTTGTGTTTGTCCTTAGTGGCTGGCGGCCAAAGTTATGGGAGTTATGAGGAGAAATTCAATGCGAGAGCATATTAGGCAAAATAAAGGCACTGTGTATGCGCTGGAAAATCTCACTTCTTAGTAAATATACCCCGTAGTTTTAGTTTTAGAAAGAATATCATTCTTGGATGGTGTATATTCAAGGAATGTAACCCCCCTTTGGTCGGGTGGTGAGGGCATCCATGTGTGCGGTGGACCTAGGGCGACCGCCCCTGCCGACATGGTGAACCAGGCCTGTTATTTTATGCTAATGTAGCAGATGTTTTTCTGATGGTGTTGCGCTAATAGTTCTAATAGTTTTAGAAAGTTTTTAGTCATTTAGAAAGCAAACGTTAAAGAAAAGCAATAAATCTATACTATACTATACTATAGGATAAAAAATAAATTTATTGCACATACTTGTCTATTTATTTATTCCACCCTCGGCCTTCATGTTATATTGTGACAAGAAGATAAATTGCTGTTTGGGACCAATTATTCAGCAGGATCAATCATGATGATTATAATAACCGATGTTATTGATTACCAGTGTATGTAAATAAAACGTGTTCCTGAATTCTGGGGACAGGGGTGTCATTTAACCAAGAGTTCAGGAGATTTTGTATTGTCACATGTAAACATCATCCAGCAAGTAAGTAGCAAGTAATGTGTATAAGAGACTGTATTTCTGACTCTCCAATGCGCTTGAGCCAGGAACGATGAACAATGAAATACTATAAGAGCTCCATTAGCTGAATCCACATTACTTATGACTTGGGGCAACTATAGGAAGGATGGCAACAGTGAAGAAATTCCTGAGTGAGGCATTACTCATAAGCCAAACTCTATTTTTGAATACATTTCGCATTGAAATTGCAATCCTGATATTCATTGGGACCACAGCAGGAGGGTTTATTATATATGTACACATTCCAAAGTGTTAAAAATATTGAAATAAGCAAAACAGATAAAAATAGTTCTGTAATGGTTTTGCTTAATGAACCACTAAAAAAACAATCCCAGCGAGGAGATATGGATACATGTATACTGTTGTCCTGTGGGGTCCTAAACTTTGTCAGTGCGAGACACCCTTAGGGTGTAAGTTTTTGTGTCAAATAAGTATAATAACTATTTAGGTAAAGACGGAAATACTTCAGTGTGATATCACATCATGGGTAGCTCCTAAACAAGACGTAAAATTGAGCTTCTACGTAACACTAGAAACATTAGCAACATCTGAGCTCTGTGGCATCTAATGAGAGCGTTATGGCACCCCAAGGAGCCTAGGCACACAGTTTGGGAACGACTGGAGTAAGGCCCAAGACAATGTATACCAGGGATACCATCTCTCTGTTAATAACAGGGAAACTTCGCTTCTTGTCCAACCCAAGCCTGCATTGACAGGGCAGGCAGACCTGTTTGTGACGTCAGATGCCGGGAAGAATAAAGAGAGAGAGACTATGCGATGGGAGCTGAAGGAAGGAGAAGCATGCAAGAGAAAATTCTGCAGCAGAGTAGAAAATTCAGGAGGGCAGCAGAGAAGTTTGGGCTCTCCCTCTGGATAATACTGGTGGACCACCGAGTTATAATCCTTATTACAGCACTTAGCGGCCCAGTGAGGTGTGGCTTATATTTAGGAGAAGGCGGTGTCGGTGGTGAGCCTCAGTAGATCCATGGCTGTAGGTCGTCCCTGTCATTGACCATTCACCCCACGAGAACTCTGGTAGGAAAAACATTTTCATTTCAATAATAACACAATCTGAATACTAGGGCATTGCGTTTGTGCGCGAGTAGAAGTTTGCCCGACTCACGCANGGAAGTTGGGCATTGTATAGGAAGCAGGATCTGGTCCTTAGTTATTAATATAAAGACTAGACTCAAGCACAACACTAACACAAACGCACAGAAACGCACACACGCACCATTGCACAGTTTATTAAATACCCATATCCCCACCGTCTAAATACAGGAATGGAAAGTTGTATGCTGCATAAATCTTATCGTATAAAACGTGGCGAATCGTGACGAGCTTGTCCCCTGTACATATCCACTGAGCCTTTATCTTACGCCTTCAGCACCACATCACACGGTGACCTTAATTTCACGCTGTCTGCCTCTGTTCTGCTTTATACGCAGCTTTGATAAGACATCTCCAGCAAATGGATGTATCATGTTTACACAACAGTAGAAGTATTTTAGAAGTATTCATTTATCATAAAATGCTGCACCATCAAAAAACTTGAATGTGCCCACGATAAAGACAATTAAACAGCAGTAAATGGTGGTAATTTTGTTTGTAAAGCATTTGGCCATTTAAGACATAGAAAAAATGCACAAAAAAACATTTATTTACAAATCACAGAAGTGGCAAATTGCAGTTTCTATACACTTTTGTGTAATGTGTTCATATCGCTTATATTCCAAGAGCTTTGTAGACACATAAGGGCTGATCCAGATTGGCATGCATTGAGCGCCTCTAGACACCTGGATAACTCTGACAATCCCTACACTGGCTTCTTATCCGCTTCAATATTCACATCCCAACTGATCACCAACTCTCACACACGCATCCAGGATTTTGTCCGAGCTAGCCCCAACCTATTAGGCTACCTACGACCCTCCAAGCCTTTAAATGCTCACTCAAAACCCACTTCTTCTGACTGACTTACCACTTCTTCTCCTAATCTCTCTACCTGCTCCCCCCTCATCCCAATGTCTTATGTACTGCCCACCACTCTCACAAGCATGGACCCCCATCCTGCTGTTATCTACCTCAACCTGTCCCCTTCTCATCCCTTCTGATCTATCCAGTGTAATATATAATAAACTACCCTCAATGCTATGGCATTATATCCTCACGCTATATATATATATATATATATATATATATATATATATATATGTATATAAACTTTCCAGCTAGTACCACACTCCACTTGCTTGTGACTGCTACGGTGCAACACTCCAGTGTAAATTTCAAAATAGCGTCCAGAATGGAACGGCACTCGTAGACTTTGTGAAAAAAGGTTTACACATTTATTAACATCTTCCAACAACGAACATCTTCGACGTCGACGTTTCAGCTGCCTAAACAGCTTTCTTCAGGACAATAATTCAGTGCATTTTCAAACAGACATACATACAGACATATATATATGTATTGAATGTTGGTTATTGTATTCCACTACTCAGTACCCCATGTTTTGTATGTATGTTGCTGCTGAAAACGTGGTGCCTTATAATAAACGTTAATAATAATAATAATAATAATAATAATACCCAGATACCTCTAGTATGGAAAGTACTAGAGTGCCTGCAAGGGTGTTTAAACGGAAAGGATGGGGGACGAGGGCAGCAATACGTCCTCCCCAAAGTAGAGCAGGCCTGAAATTTAGATTATGTACTGCTAAAATTTAAGTTTCTGACTGATATACTATTTATACTAGACTGGGTACCAAAGTAGCTTAGTATGCCACAGTATACAAATACTTAATTACACAGAGCCCTTTTTTTGATCACAGTATGAGCTCCTTCATCACACTGAAATCATTAGCTTGTTAGAGTTTCAATGTGCTTGTAATACATATGGGTTATACTGTCATATACTGTGATATATGTGGGATATATTATGGATCTGGGAATGTCAAATACAACATTTGTTCCACAAGTTCTTTACAAATATTTCTTATTGAAAGATGGCATTTTAAAATGTCTTCTCTTTTTCAGAGTGACCTTTGGGAATTGATCTGATCCTGAAAAGAATTAATAGAAACACAAAATGCTTCTTTCGATTCTAATTTCCGTGGCTTGGACTCTAAGGGGCCATTTTGTTTTTGCACTTTTAAGCAAAGAATGTAAGAAAGATCACTTTCCTTATCAGAGCCTTTATTCTCCAGGGCAGGCTGTTCCATTGAGATGAGCTAAACACGTCAGTGATATTTCAAGAACCCTTGTTAGACAGGATACCGATTATTAAATGGCATCATAAGAATGTGTTCAGACAAAAGTAAATTAAAAACCAGTAACAATTGTAGAAGAACAGTTCCTGCATTTCGTTTTGAAGTTTAACAAATCCAGGAATTATAGAGATAAATTCACGACCCTAGAGATATAACCGTAAACACCGTACTTCGTTACTATAATTATTTTCCTCTGTTGCTCATTTGACTTGCTAATTTGCTGTTTAAAAATGTACTCAACTTTTTTGGCCTTAAGTGAACAATTTTTTTTTTACTGGCGTATAAAATTTTCATTTTACAGCAGGCTAAATAATAACTAAGCATGTTAAACATTAAAAATGATATCAAAATGTATAAATATCATATTCAGAATCTATCTATATCAATATCAGGGAAGGGGACACGGATAAAAAAAAAGCTCTCGACCCTCACAAAGAAATGTAACACCCCAGGGCCTGATTCACTGGGACGTTGCGGGTGGGGGGGCCTGGACTCAGGCCTGCTGACTGTCTCCCAATTGGCTTCACAGGTTCTCCATTGCAGAATGTGTTTTAGAGGAGAAAAGCACAGGAAAGTAAAGTAAGTTTAAGCTGAATAAAGGAATAGTTTGAGAGTTCGACAGCTGAGGAGCCTACATTTACTAAGCAGGAAGAATGCAAAGTGGGGATCAGATTCAAGCTATCAGTTTCATTTTACACACTGGAGAATGTGAGCTCGAATCTGATTGGTTGCTATGGGCAACATCCCCACTTTGCAATTTCCCTGCAATCTCCCTGCTTAGTAAATTTAGGTCAAGGAGGGAGATTGGAAGGCTGGAGACACAGGATATATCCCCTTTACTGGTTTACCTGTAATTATTAGCTATGGGGGACCCCAGAATTTCAGGATGAGGACCCAGCCTGAAATGCAGAGAAAACACATGGGATCTGTAAGAAAATACAATTCGTAAGAACTGTCAAACACATTTTGACTGGTTTCAGGGAACTGGATAACAGATTCACTTACACATAGGGAGAGACCACCCTACCCCTATGCACATTGAGACCCCTTCCTTAAGGTTTCCATACCTCTCTTGATTAAAAGCAAATAACCTGAGTAAGCTTTACTGTACTATGACCTTTACAAAGTTCTGGATCCTATTAATCCAAACACGTAATTGCTGCGGATTTGGTCTGATGTTCACAAGCAATATAAACACAAGTGCAAGGTAGTTCAATGTTATGTATAATGGAAATGTTGGTTTTACTTAACTGACAATGCAAATAGAAAATAATGGTCATGAACCAAAACAGTATTAAATTAAATTTAAGGAGCAGAATTTTTATTACTTTACTACAACATTTTTAAACCAACGTACTTCATCTAAATTACCTAGGCTGTCACCAGCACAATAAACACACAACATTGCTGTAACTTTAGTTATTAACTCTCAAGATGAAATGCTACGGCAATGGTCTCATATACCTGTTCCATAAACTACACATCCCGCAGCATAACGTGCCTGGCTCAAACCTTGTAAAACAGAGACTTGACCTGGATGAGAGGCTGAACTACAGCAATTTAAGACAGCACATGGCGCTCAATGTATGTTTATAAATACACTGTGATCAGCATTTGTGGATCATCTCCATAGACTTCAATGCAGGGAAATAGGACACAGTTTCTTCATACTGCAGTGATTTTTTTTTGACTGAACTAGCATCAGAAAGTTTGCCAAACATTTCAAAGAGTAAGGTAAATCACATGCTCTTCAGGGGTCAGGGAGATCACCCACTCATTAGGGAGTCAGGGAGATCACCTTCTCATTAGGGAGTCAGGGAGATCACCTACTCATTAGGGAGTCAGGGATATCACCCATTTATTAGGGAGTCAGGGAGATCACCTACTCATCAGGGAGATCACCCACTCTTCAGGAAGTCAGGGAGATCACCTGCTCTTCAGGCAGTCAGGGAGATCACCCACTCATTAGGGAGTCAGGGAGATCACCTACTCATTAGGGAGTCAGGGATATCACCTACTCATTAGGGAGTCAGGGAGATCACCTACTCATCAGGGAGATCACCCTCTCTTCAGGCAGTCAGGGAGGTCACCAACTCTTCAGGGAGTCAGGGAGATCACCCCATCTTCAGGGAGTCTGGGAATTCATCCACTCTTCGGGAAGTCAGGGAGATCATCCACTCTTTAGGGAGTCAGGGAGATCACCTACTCTACAGGGAGTCAGGGAGGTCACCACTCTACAGGGAGTCAGGGAAGTCACCCGCTCTTCAGGAAGTCATGGAGTTCATCTACCCTTCATGGAATCAGGGAGATCACCCACTCTTCAGGGAATCAGGTAGATCAACCCCTCTTCGGGCAGTCAGGGAGATTGACCCCTCTTCAGGCAGTCAGGGAGATCATCCACTCTTCAGGGAGTCAGGGAGATCACGCACTCTTTAGGGGGACTCCCAGATAATCAGGGAGAGTTAGCCTCAATGGATTAAACATGTCAGGTCAATGTTTTTGTTTAATTAATGTTTTAAAAATAGTGATTTCTGAAGGCATGAAGGACACGAAGTCACAGTTGTTTTTAGTAGTTGGTCAGTGCAGATGATGATCTTAGATCTCTGCATGTGCATTGAGTGATAGATACAGTGTTATTCTATTCCTGTGAAAGTGTGTGCGATATTCCACAAAAACTAGTCAATCTGCCATTCTGCCTGGGTTTCTGTTATACAGGTATTGAGGATGTCTACTATTGTCAACTATTAAAGTCAAATAAAACATGAAATATGGCAAAAAATGGTGTATGTCAAACACATTCATTTAGAATAAAACCGCATACAATTTGACACTGACAACGCAAATATGAGTTTTACAAACATGGATGCTGTGCTATATTCTATTAATACCAGTGAACATACCTCTTCAACCATGATTAGCTCATTAAGAAGAATCTCAATTTAATTAAGACGTCTTAATACCTTCACATGTTTCATTACCAGTATAACATTAATCAGCGTCTGGTTATGCTTCTCAGTGGTTTTCTCGAAGCAGCAGACTGCTTAGAGAGAATCGACTAGATTTCGGTTTCAGGTACAGATTCAATACAGAATTGATGCCTGATCCCCCGCAGTACCCAGTCTTTGACCAACAGTAGCGGAGACCATAACGTGGTAAGTAGTGATCATGACACGGTTGACTTCCCCGGATATTCAACATGGTTTTGCCCAGGTTTAACTTTCCACCTTATTTCATCATAACTTTAAACAGTGGATCCTACCATTCCTTTTTTTTGTACTTTGTAAGGTATATTAGTTTTTAAACAGCATCAGTTCACTTTCTCTTTGAAGAGGAAACTTTGCATAATGTCGCCTTGAGATGAACATTATCCTCCCCTCAAGTCATAACTGTAGATTAAATAATATTATTTTCCGTAAAACCCATTATCTATGGTCAGAATCTAACATTTTGTGCGTAATATATTAAAGCAGTTCTACTTTGGCTCCAGGGTGACTTTACGGTCCTTCATGGTATGTGGAGCCAGCTGTTAGTAAGGAACATCTAAATACATGCAATAATGCCTTACCTACTAAATTAGCCTCGAAGAAGAGACCCAAGGTTAAAGACTCCCTTCTGTAATTTTCACACATTAGCATAATTATCTGTTTTACTTTGTGTTCTTTCTTGAAATGGGTTCAGTTGTACAGAAATATAGAACAAAAATAACAAGGACCTCGTGCCTTTCCTCACCCCTTCACCTCAGCAGAGCATAATGCCTCCCAAATATTAATGACTGCGGTATACGTGAATGCACCATATGATCTTTTTAATGTACTGTATTTAACCTCAGCAAAAGCAGAATATATATCTTATAGAGGACACAGGTACATGTTGATGTATTTACATCTAGACATAGGTTATCAGAGCAAAACATAATCTCAACTTTACAAAGTCTGGTTCACGGACAAATGAAATACTAATGAAAATGAAATGTATTCTACTTTTTGCATTTGTTTGGTCTACACACATATAAATGATATTTTTTAATTTTGGTCTGCCATACAGATCTGATTTTTATAGCTATTGTTTATTGATGTATATTGATTACACACAATGGGGTATATTTACTAAGCAGGGATTTTGCTGGGGAATTGAAAAGTAGGGAAGTTGCCCATGGCAACCAATCAGATTCGAGCTTTCAGTTTCATTTTACATACTGGAGAATGTAAGCTCGGATCTGATTGGTTGCTATGGGCAACTTCCCCAATTTTCAATTCCCCAGCAAATTCCCTGCTTAGTAAATATACCCCAATGTCTGATGGGAGTAGCACAAAATATTTATTTTTCCCTACCTAATAAATATAGGATCGAATCCAGACTTGGCTATCTACAAAGTCTGTAAGTAAGTCTAAAGCTGGCCATACACTAGAAGATAAATTGTTCCAATCAAAAGATTTTTCAAGAGTTGGTACAACCATGTTGAATTGCAGGGGAGTTAAATTTAATTAGTACTGCAAACAGTATTAGAGTTGAGAAATTATGTTTCCAGCACAAGTCTAATAACTGTAATAGTAACACTGGTCAGTATCAGTGCAAAATGCAAAAAGAAAGTATTCTCCCTGCAGGTAAACACTAACACTCATTTTACCTCCCCTGCAATTCAACATGGTTTTACCCACTCTTGAAAAATGTTTGAACTGATTGAAACAGTTTATCTTATAGTGTATGGCCAGCTTTAGTGTAGAATTATCAAACTGTGGGAATGGGAAAATGCAGATGTTGCCCATAGCAAGTACTGATCAGATTCTAGCTGAAATCAAGAGCTAGAATATGATTGGCTACTATAGGCAACATCTCTCACAGTAAAGTATAGACCAAAGTGTATAATCTGGGCATGTTTGCACCAGATTGGACCAGATTACGCTATGGATCCCTTAGTGTGAGGAGCTTGGTTCCATGAGCGAGGAGATCCTCCGGGGTGTGCCAAGCATAAAACCTGCTTGAGGGGCGGGGATAAATATGCTGATGAGGCACAGTGGTTGGCATCATCTACTTCCATGTGGATCTGCACTTAAGCTATCTCTGTTAACAAGCATACACTGTACATCATACATACGTAAAAGAGGAGTAAAAGAGGAGTTCAATCCCTCTGATGTTTCCCATATTGTTTAACATTCAACCAATTTGTGTCTGACCTTGACTTAGCTGGCTAATATGGAATTGCTATGTTATAATGTTCATCTCTATGAAACAGGAAATCTTTCAACTGTACTAATACACTATACAGAAGTAATGGACCTTCAAATATACATACCAGCGGTGTGGCATTAAAAATCTATTCTCTTTTATCAGCAGATAAATATTTCCTCTCACCGTTCTTATGGAGTTCTTTGACTGAATTCCTAATGACTTAATTCTTCAATTTGCCATCTGCAAAGATTTTGTGCTAATTACACTTAATGGGCTGTGAGCTATTGAAATATTAACTCATTTGCCTGTTTTAAAACCAAACCAATTTACTAATATATGATGGGAAAGGTAACTGGTAAATCAATCCTGATACATTTAAAATCCACTTAGAAGGTAATAGGGGCTATAATACATTGGTCCTCATTCAATATGTAATCGTTCTGCCGTAATATCATAAAAACATAATGCTACCATCGTCAGAGTGGAAATATAGAGGCTTTCCATCCTCAGTGAATGTACGCAGACGGTCCATACCATTATGTATAAATGTGGCATTGTATTTGAATTTACTATAGTAGTGAGGTTTGTCCCTAAGTTTGTTTATTAACAGGTTTTTATTATTAACAGTTGGTTCTATCCCTCGGTGGCTTCAGATAAATTATCCCGGGCCATTCCCTACTCTCTTCCGGCTCCCCCCGTTCACCCTCTGGGAGGTGAAGTTTCCCTTCTCGGCTGACTGGCGGAGGATTCGGGACTATAAGGCCTCACATCGTTTACCAACCTCCCCATAATCGCACCTTGATACCGTGCCACTGGGTCTCCATGGGGTCCCTTCACTTTCCTCATCCGCCACTGAACTCTGGTCAACATGTTCCAGACCCAAAGAATGAAATTAATTTCACTCCCCCAGAAATGCAACAATCCTTATGATTTTACTTTTAAGTACGCATTGGGTCCCATGTGGGTATGTATTTGTATATTGTTGCCACCTTTGCGTGAATGTCTGTGAGTCTCCTGTAATCCTAGGAATGTGGGAATCTCCTGCATTTCAGCATTTTGATGTATAATATTTTCATAGTAAAAACAAAAAGATGGCAGCAGGGGATGGGATGTGCGGGCGGGTGTAGTCCTTTCAAATAGCCATACACATTCTTAATAACCAGCAGGGCTTGAAGTAGTGATTTTCATTAAATCACTATCTCAGTCTCTGGTCTGGGAGAATTTCGGGAGTCTACCAGAATGTCTGGGAGTGTCGCCAACCCTTTTTAAAAATTTAATTAAGTAGAAAAACTATAAAAGCCCCCATACTATAAACTACACACATTATATGCCCCCTCCCAGGGCTGGCATCAGAAATAGTGGGGCCCGGAAATGACAAAATTGGTGGGCCCATGTCTATCCCCCTTCCCCATATGATGCCCGGCCAGACCCATGAGGAGATCACGTGAGGAGTACGCCAGTACTGGTGTGCAGTGGCAGCAGAGAGAATACAGACAGAAACTGCACAGCTTTCTTTCTGTATTCCCTCTGCTGCCGCTGAACGCCAGTGACAGCAGTGAATAGTCATACCGCCAGTGTTCCCCTGCTCTGTCTGGGACAGTAGTTTCAGCTGTGTCCCCCTGATGACTCCTTCAAGCATATGTACCAGAAACCCTGTTCCGTAACTGCATCTTCCCTGGATCTGGTCTTGTGAAATGTGAACGTAAGAAAGTTTCTGGAAACGACTGTCACTATAAGTTCCAGATCTGGTCCTATGTCTACAGAAAATTACCATCAAATTCATATTCTTTCTAAAATATATTATTGATGTTTGGTGTCGAACAAGGGAGAAAATGATTTACTGCGACACTTCACTAGTGATGTCAATAGGTTTTGGACACATACTTCATGCTGATTATGGCTATAAATCACACGTGGAACATACTTCATCACATGAAGAAATTTAATGAAATAAAAAATAATTATAGACGACGCCAAAACGGTGAATTTTGTCCACACAACTCCAAACCATTAAATAGAAATTTTACTTTATTTAACACAAAAGTATGTTCTAGAGAATATATGAGAGAATGAATGCACAGAAATATATATGATGTATATATATATATATATATATATATATATATATATGATGTATATTATTCCTGCAACAGGTTTACATAATTGCATTTTAGTACTTCCTCGTAATTAATAATAACATGTATTGTCCACTACAAAAATAGGGAAAAATATGTTCTTAAAATCTGTGCAAAAAAATTTTTAATAATATATTTTATTATGATTATTATTATTATTTTTGTCAGGATAGCAGCATAATACCGTTAACATTCTCTGTACTTATGTCACTACTCTAAAAAATTAAAATGGGTTTTTATATGCTGCAAATATAGAAATGAAACTGGCTGTGGCCGTTCAAGTCTCAGCTTCTGCCTATGCGACCATTTTGTATTATTCAATTTTAACCTAAAGTTTAAACAAGCAACTGGGCAGACTGGCTGTGGCTCTTATTTGCCATCAACCTTCTGTGTTTCGGTGGGTTCATATTGAATGTCAAATACACTGGTAAGTAAATGTAGGGATTGGGCTCTCCAAGCCATCAGTTATGTGCAGAGGATGAACCTTCATAAAAAATAGTCCCTTTGAAAATAAGTCCCCTATTACAAATGGCCAATAGTGGCCAGTTATGTATACACTCCAGTCATAAGTGTACCCTCATTTGGATATTTTTCAAGTAATATATAAAGATAAAGTACATTTCAAATACTGTAAGATAATTGTTGCCCCCCATCCTCTGTCAATAACTGTTCTGCTGAAGTCACACTGGTTTACTCCAGCATACAGATCTTACACTTTAAATGCTTGTAGTTCCAACAATAGCAGCTAGGTGGCGCAGATGATATCCACTGTCAATGGCAGGACAACCTGTGTGCTGTTACACATTAGTGCAGCATTTTGACACATTTCCCGAAATCTACATGTGGCAGAGCTAACCATGCATACCATGGCGTGACATGGCCAGACAAAAGCCGCAAGTCCCGCCTCCTTGGCATTGGGCCCGAGTCAGTCACCTATCTTTTTCTGTCCCTGACTCTTACCATCATCTGTTAGTGATTTGCATTCTGTCATCAGTCCAGGCTGCAGAAAAGAAATCATACTGTAATTTACATAATTCTAAAATAACAAGCACAGTATTAATTGCTGTCTGAAGACTGTTAGGTAACAACTCAATTGTGACTAATTAAAGATCTGGCTTCTTCTTTTGGGAGCAATCCACAAAGATAGTCTTCCACTGGGTAATTGTATATTCAGTAAACTCATTAAATATTAGTGCCTACTTCAACAATAATTTGCTTGTAATTCCGTGAAAAGTGTGTATTTCACAGAATACAGAACATAGCTGTATCTACGGGGCCATAGAAAGCCAAGAGGGATTGTGTATTATTTGCAGAGTCATTGTGGAAAACTCTGCAGTAACTCATTTAAAGACGTTAAACGTTGTTTAGGTGGCATATAAAAACAAAACAGAATAGTAGTATAATGGAGGCTTCCCAAACAGTTCCCAATGTACAAGTTTTCTTTCAAATTTGTTATATATATATATATATATATATATATATATATATATATATAGTTATATATAGTTATTGATGTTGTTCTACAGTTTGATCATTTGCATAGCTTTATGTTTAACCTCTAAATAAGAGCTAAGCTAGGAGACCTCACCTTATAACTCTAATTGTTTGCACTCAAATCAGGAATACTTATTCCTGCCTTATTTTATGTTCCAACCACAATTAAGTCTATTTTTTAAGTCACCATCAACACAGTGAATGTCAGCATCTAAGGAATGATGTATATATCTGCACAAGACTAATGATCAACGACAGCTGGACTGATTCGGAGGTCACAGACCATAAAAATGTATACATCATCCACAGCAAGGGACAGAAGATTTCCTATGATTCCCAACATAAACCACATCTCTTATCTTATCTTACCAGCTCCTTTATAACGTGTGAAATCCCTACTCTTTATTATTCTGCATTGGCCCCTTGCAGACACTCCAGTTTGGCCTGACGAACTTTTGCTTTATGTTTTGGTGATAAATCCAAACTCTTTCTCTCTCTTCTATGCTTCTCTATATGTTCTCTGATATTGTTTAATTCAGTATTTGTTTTTGTATTATTTGTTTTCCAGACTGAGCATCTGCAAAGTGCTCGCTTGTTATTATTGTTAATGTATTTTGATAATATCATTTTATGTTGGTACAATAACTGTATTTTCATTATTTCTAATTATTAAATATTACTGTTAAGTCTTTTACAACCACAAGCAATCAGACGTTTTTTTTCATTACTCGCACGAGACAAGAAGGTTACTTGGGGGATATGCTCTGTGCGGAGATTTTCATTTCAATATCTGAAATTCATTTTATATGGGGTAGATTTATTGCAAGTAGTTTGGTTAATATGGGCCTTATTCAGCCCTGCGACTCCGCCATATGGAAATGAGGAAAGAGGCGTCCCTTTTTTCATGTCCATATGTGCTTTTAGCAGGACTTAGCCCTGCTATTTACAAGCACTGTCTGCACAATGTCCAGCCATGGTATAGGTTGAGGGTCGCGGCATAGAGGCAGGTAATGATGTCCTATGGACAATTACCAGCCTCATTAAGCTATAAAAAAGGTAAAAAAAAATTATTTTATATTTATTTATTAGCAAACATTAGCAGAGGCTCTGGATACAGCATCCGGAGCCTCTGCGCTTTTCAGCTTAGCGCTGGGCTGAGGGGCATATGGGCTGTCCAGTCCTGAATGTTTAATTGGAATGTGTCATTTCACACACTCTCTAAAAAGTATTAATGCATTACAAGAGAAGAATCCAAGGCAATTATGAAATAGATTTCTGTCTAACTGGTGTATGAATGTAAGAATGAATGTCATATTTCACTGAAGACTCCCTAAGGATAACACTTTTATTTCTTTGTAAATGTTCTTCACAGACGCACGTTCCATGACACTTCCACTCACGCACTTCCAGGCACGATTTGTCCTTAGGTGTTTTTTAACATTACTTAGTGTCTTGTCTTGTGCTTTTAACTCACTGTTAACTAACTGTGCTAAATTGAAAACACCTATAGAAGCTGATGCAGTTGAGTTGAAGAGTTGCTTGTTTTATAGGGGGAAGCACAGTGGGCATGAGAACTGTTACCTGCTCCATAATTCTCAAACAGATACTTCTTCAATGATACTTCTTCCCATGCTTCACAAAAAAACCCTCTCAGCAGTTTAGTCTTATTAAACAATTCATTATACATTATTCTTCCACACTAAATATATCCTACTCCCCACAGATCATCCTACTGTAACCCCCCAGCCACAGATCCCACTAAACTAACCACCTTTATAATGAATAATTACCGTCAGGTACCTGTCCTATGTCTCGTCTTTCCTTGGCTTCACCCCATGCTTCTCGAAATTGCTCTGTCTGTAACCGCAATCCCTACAATAAAACCCTCATCAAATGTAAATGAGTCATAAAAGCAACTGGAAAATATCAGCCAAATTGAATTTTGCAAAAGAAGGGCGTAATAGAATATATCTGTATGGGTCATCTGGTTCCTATCTGCAATCACTTTCCATGTTCTTATGTAAATATGGTTATCTAGGAGCCAATATTCTGGGGATGTATAAAACACCTGATCTTACTGCTAAATAAGTCTAGTTGTGAGGGACTGTATGAATAAAACATCTTATAAGGTCTATAAAGGGTTAACACTTACAGTTATTCCTTCATTCTGGGCCAGGGGTAGGAAACCTGCGGCTCTCCAGGTGTGGTCATGCTACAAGTCCCAGCATGCTTTGTCGGGTATCAACTACGTGTATGTAGTTATACCATGTTATGACATATGTACTTTAGGAATGTAAGGTAAATGTACCAATCATAGATGGATGGGGAAAATGACCATTATATTATATGCGCATTGTTTCCCAAGAGCCCCTGGTCCTCAGAGAATATATACGTTAGTATTATTAACCGGGAGCTTTTCCCTGCTAAGCCACAACTTTTGTATAAGCCCCGCCCCTGCAGACTGTAGGATAACATTTATTGCAAAATCACACATTCAGAGGGGATGGGGCTTATACAAGGGTGCGGGGCTTAGCTGCATGCCCCCACTTAGAAATATCTACTTTGAGTACTTAATTCAAAGTAGAACATTGGTAAATTAGGTGTTGTGGTGATTATTAATTCACAGAGGACATGGAACCAGATCCAGACTGGGTAAAACGCGTCGTATGTACACTCTATACATGACCCTTAGAGATCATAATGATCGCTAGGATAATCTGTATAATGCAGTTTCCTCCTGAAAAAACAGCAAAACAAAAAAAGTACATTTGTTAATGGATAAACAATACAGGGGGCACAGGTTCATTTCTTTATTTTTAGCATTAGAGCACCAACTTATTTTATGAAGTTCTTGTTTTGAGATAAAAATGTTTTAATGCTCGCTATTACAAAATCAAAAAATTATAGTCAACATTAATCATTTTGTTAGTACAGTCTCAGTGTAATTACATGAACATATTCATTATCCACTATTGTGATGGCTCAATTTTCTTATTTTTAGCTACATTAACTCTCACTCGCCCACAATGCTTTTACCTAGATGTCCTCTTATTTTTGTTATTATTTTATAACAAACTTTAATACACTGCATGTTATTGGTTATTGGTTTATAGACCTCGAATATTTGTAAATTTGTAAATAATTAATACCTCAGTCAGTAATCACACCAATTGCCGTTACAGAATGTTTATTTAACAAGGACTCAGGTGGGCCAATCCTGGCAATCTTGGGGCGTTTTAAGGGAATGGGAAACAGCCATTTAAAATAGGGAAATAACAATTTAACATCTGCGGGTATGTTTACTAAGTGGTGAGATTGCAGTGAGAATGGAAAGTGAGGATATTGCCCATAGCAACCAATCAGATTCAAGCTCTCAGTTTCATTTTACACACTGGAGAATGTGAACTCAAATCTGATTGGTTGTTATGAGCAACATCCCCACTTTCCAATCTCACTGCAATCTCACCGCTTAGTAAATATGCCCCCTGGAAACCACAGACACAGCAGCGATAATAACATATGTCTACAATGCTGACATTAAGTTCAATTTAACAGAACATGGATTAAATAATGTAGAATATATGTGCAAATATAACATTACCCCTTTCAAATATAACATCTTGGGAATTTAAACAAAAAATAGTAAAACTTAAATAATAAATTATCAGGGATTAGTTCCAAACCCTGGTTGCACTTTTTCAGGATAACATTCTTGTACTGTAATCATAACCCACTCCTTGAGGGTGGTACCCTGGGTAACTGCAGGAATTGGAGACTAGGAAACTAAAACTCTTATAAAACAGTCAATCCCATGTAAATAGTCCCCCCAGAGCCACTCTGATCTCACTCCATGAGGATCTGGTGCTGTGAATCTTGGAACTACAGCGGGTGAGATTTCAATAGGTGTCTCCCAATTTTTCTCCTCCTGCATCTGGGAAAATATATCCGTGAGGTTGATCACTTTGTGAAGTCAGCCACTCTCTCCACCACTGTTGGTGACATGTGGCCCATCCACACCCCTTTCTGCATTACTCTAATACCCGACTCGCCATGGTCTTCACATCATCCACCAATCTCACTTCAGTTTATCCAGGCAGGAAATGCTTAGGCTAGTGCTTTAAACCTGCTAGATGCACATTCAAGGGGTCACAGCCATACCTCTAGTAGTGTGAAAATATGTACGGTAATTGCCTAATTTGGAATTATTAAATATGAGGGGACATTTCTCTTGGTGGCCTTGAACACGTGTAGACTGCTTGGGTTTATGGGGGATTACAATGCAATGTGAACATGTTATATATATCTAATATCAATTTCTTTAAACTGTAATAATCCACCAGGACCAACCTCCACCTCTTCCCTGGATAAAATCTACGCGCTATTCCCTAATCCACCCCGCCACCATGCCCTTGTTTCTTAAGCGTCCTCTATTGCATAATGTAAAATTACAAATGGATTTATTTTCTAGTATAACCAAATTGTCAAAAAGATACAGAGCAAAAAAAAAAAACTCCTCTCACGCTTTAAATATCCCAGAAAGCCCCGTGGTGAGATTATTAAGTAGATTTTAAGATAGAAATTGAACAGCATGAGGGAAAACCGGGAAGCAGATAATAAGAGTTGCTGTGTTTCTCACTTTGATGTAACATCCAGGGATAGCAACCTGCATATTTTCTTCTTCCATAACTTTATTATTCAGCATTGCTGGCTTAAACTCATTTTTCAAAGACAGTGTTACAGACGGCTGGAAAAGTGACACATAAATCTTGGTTTGAAATCTATCCAAAAATAAGTTTCTAGATAGATGTTCAGTGTACTAAAACTTAATTTTGTTTACACAAAAATGGAATATTCTTAAGAAAACACATAGAGCAGCCACCTAGATAATGTCAACATTACACACAGTGCAGTCTCCCTGATCACACTACTGAGCGGGGCCCGGAATGGAACTTATATGCCCCGTTGTCAGACCCCAATATGTCTCTTTCCGGTAGTCCAATTTCTCGTTGATCGTTCGATATCTCATTCTAGTGTGTGGTGCCGATTTTTGCTGAACACGAACAAGAATCGTTCCTAAACTTTTCATTGGTGACTTTTTTATCATTACGAATTCCCGATTGATTATGGTTTGAGGGGTACAATATTGTGTAGTGTGTGGGCATTTCAGATATCGTTTAACAATTTTTGAGTATTTCTTTTATTTTATAGTTCAGCACTAAAATCTGGATCCAATCCAGCATTACTAAGTGTAAAAGCTATGCTGTGATTTAGTATGGCAGCTGGCAGTGAGCAACCTCTGGACGTTTCTATGAGCCTATTTTCCATCATTCCTGTTAAACAGCATTAAAGAAGCATAATGTCACTGTGATGTCTCTGTCATATGAATGCAGGCAGAAAGATTGAAGCTTGTGTATCTTATCTAGCGACTTGTGCTGTGTAATTGATTACTCACGCTCATCAATAGAAAGCTGCACATACAATTTTACAGCTTGTAAAGTTGAGTATCTGAGAGTAGAGTATTCAATTATCTGCAGCATAACGACTCACAGCAGACAGGCAGCGCGGAAAACTCTGAATCATGTTCAGTACCTGCAGTGTTTTATGTTCTGTCAGAAATAACCGGGAGCCAGCCAGAGTCCAGGGTGTCACTGCGATTATTTCCGGCCTATAGAGGCCTCCTTCATGTCATATTCCCATTCATGTGCAGGAAGCCAGTATCTGCAATCAGATCTATTATTGTTATTATTAACCTTTATTTATAAGGCACCACATAGTTTCCGCAGTACATACATAACATGGGGTACAATAACATACATGAGATCGTATACAGACATGGGGTACAATGTCATAGCATTCAGTAACAAACATATGATACATATATGGTATGAGGGCACAGAATAATAACAAAGGGTTGGCATGTGTATAATGTATTACAATGGACATATACAGGAGGGATGAGATAACAGGAGGAAGGAGGTCCCTGCTCGTGAGGAGGAAGGAGGTCCCTATCTATCTCATATCTATAACATATCTATCTATCTATCTATCTATCTATCTATCTATCTATCTC
>JABWIB010001581.1:20191-32286 GCA_016617825.1 Platyplectrum ornatum | reverse complement strand
CCCTGACCTTATAAGATATATACATGCATTGCTCCCTGACCTTATAAGATATATACATGCATTGTGCCCTGTCTATAAGATATATACATGACATTGTCGTTATAAAATGTTTTTATAATCATACATCATGTGTGTTTATATATATTTTTATAATTGGTGTATTTTATGGTAATAAATTAAAAAACTTTATCTTAGAATTTTGTTGCAAGTCTTTTTGAACCATGTAGCGTTCCTATCGATATTAGGTTTGAAAGAGCCTATTATTTGCTGTTTTCTTTATTTCTTGTGGTTTTTGACAGACCCACACAGATAGTGAGCTGCTTTTGTGGTTCTCTTTTTGGTTAGTTCTCTCAGGAAGCTCGTCATGCTGTTGCTGTTTATATTTACTTATAAGATATATATATATATATATATATATATATATATATATATATATATATATATATATACATTGATTCCTGACCTTATAAGATATATACATGCATTGCTTCTTTCCTTTATAAGATATATACATGCATTGCTTCTTGTCTTTGAAGCCATACCTGTCAGAGCAGGAAGTTTTATCTGCAATAACAAGGGAAAGGTTGTAAAGCTGAAGGCTCTGAATATTCATAGGGAAGATGTATTTTACAGCATCGCAATTTAATCATTAAACTTATACATTATTCATTCAGTTAAATTGAATAATCTCTACTGAAGAAAATCATTCAATTAACATTCACTCTGCAATTAGCCGTATATTTTCTATTGTAGAGTGTGATCTCTTCTTCTCTAGTAAACACTGATTTCTTTATTCCAAGAACTCAATAGGATTGGATGAAAGTTTTTCAGGGCCTCTGAGAGAATAAGTTGTGAGTTCCACTGTCACTATATAAAAAACATAAAATATATATGTGTATCATAGGCTGGATATACAGGGCCTGATCCAGAACTGCGCATCCCTTGGAAAACAGGTGGATGTGCAGAGATAACGCTTTGCTTAACAAGCTCATTTAGGTTTGCGGTTCTGCAGGGGATGCTCCTTCCAGAGATGCGTAAGGAGCATGGAAAGTGACCTGCTGTCAACGTGTACAAAAAAAAAGTTTTGTTAATTTATAAAGAAAATAATGCAAACTAGTTTTTTATGTGGTGGAAAACCCAGCTTTAAAAATACTCTAATCAATAGTCATGCATAGTAGCGGCTGCAGCTACTACACCCGGCTTTTTCTAATAATAAAAATATAAATGGAGCCGAAAGCACAGAGGCTGCAGCTATAAAAACCGCAGCCTCTGTGCTTCCGGCTCCTACTGAAGCAGTGAAAAAGGATACTCTTTTTTCCTACATACTATCCAGAGGTGCGTGTTTTCATCTGAGTCGGAGGCCACAGAAAGCAAATTCCGGATCAGTCCCTCTATGACCAGTTTTACTGTACCTGCCCCCTGAGCATTACTTTTGACCCCTGATGTGACCTACAGGTAAGTATACACCTGTTCTGTCCCCAGCTGTGCCCTCCAATGCTGTGTTGTCTATTTCCTCCAGTCTCAGGTCCAGGTTCTTTCCCAAAACCGCAGCAATGTCCCTCATCGGATCCGTTGCCGTTCAAATTTCTCCATGTCTTGATATTTAACACTTATGTCACCATTATTGTAGCGCTTTCATTATCCTTAAATTTCACTATAAAATTCATGGCTCCATCAGATACTAGATGATATTGTCTAGTATGCAATAGGAAACTGACAGCTGGATTGGTTGCTATGGGCAACATCTCCTCTTTTCCAATATGGGCCCATATATTTTCTAATTTTGAAACTTATGCACATGTTTATTTTTTTGACTTTGTGTGACTGGGTTCAGCTCTGGATTTTCAATAACGTGAACTGTGGAAGTGATTTCTTCGCTGAATCCATGTTTGAAAAATCTATTTAGCACTGAAGAGCAGGTCACAGGCTCATAAATATAAGTGAACTCTCCTTTTCTTATCAGCAGAGGGTCCATGGGGAATGAGCAGCAGTAGATAAAAGCATTTATCCGTTTCTTTCATTGTGGTTTTATCGCTAGGTAAAATAATCCCTGACAGTCATACAAAATGGAAAATAGATCAGTTCATTTTATTATTAAAATGTTACAGAATACATTAGAACTACCGGAAAGCCTGATACAATTATGGCACAAGTATGAGTAAGATCACAAGTATGAGTAAGAGCACTTTTGGTAACAGCTATTGTATGTATTATATCTCTGTATATTTATGTATGTATGTATGTATGTATGTATGTATGTATGTATGTATGTATCTCTCTGTATTTATATGTATATATATATATATGTGTGTGTGTGTGTGTCTATGTATTGTATCTCTGTATATCTGTGTATGTCATGGTTGCCAACTCTCCCTAGATATCAGAGAGACTCCCTGAAAAGTGGGTGATCTCCCTGACTCCCTGAAGTGCTGGATAATCTCCCTGATGTTCATTCAGGTGAAGAAGACATTGTGTTATGATGATAGAAATCACACATTGTCTCCTATTTCTATACAGATAATGGAGTTACTGGTTCTCCTATTTACATCTATTCACAATAAATAGTGACAGTGATTATTTACTGACAATTTCAGAAATAATAAATACAGATGTGTCTATTTTTATTGTGAAATAGTTCTCATGGCAGAGCTAGACACACCCATGGGTGGAGCTATCCACAGGACACACCCCTTTGGTGGCACAAGTTACACCCCTTTTGTGAAGCATTGGTGTAAACCCTGGTGTATGTATTGTATCTCTGTATATCTGTGTTTATATGTATCTCTGTGTATTTATGTGTGTGTATGTATATATATATATATATATGTGCATATGTATTGTATCTCTGTATATCTGTGTGTATGTATTCCTGTGTATTTATATGTGTATGTGTAGTATGTATCTCTGTGTATTTTTATGTTTATATATTTTAAATCTGTATAGCTGTGTATTCATGTAGCTCTGTGTATTTATATGTGTATGTATGTATCTCTGTGTATCTGTGTATGTATGTACCTCTGTGTATTATGTATATGTGCAGGCCATAAGACCATGTGCAGAAGTCTGGATTCAGTCGAAAATTTGTCCATACATCTTCTGCGCCATTTGCCTCTCTAGTAATGTCTCTTCAGTGACAGGCAGTCAGAGCTCTACACTGCATTGTATTCTAAAGGTGGGTACACATCAGAATGTGTCAATCACAAAATAAACAACAGGCACCATCAGTGCATGCCTACTCTCCAAACATGCTGCAGGATGGTGTCACACAGTCTACGGTCATTTGAATTGATTGTTAGTAACTTCTAATATTTCTGATTAACAATATTCCCATGTCTGTGTGTACTGAACACACGATCTTCAGAGCAACAATTCCCACTCATAATTCAGTACAGAGCCACCTTGTGGACAAGTATGTAATTGCGGAATATTACTGCAGCCAAGGTTTCTGGGATTGTTTGCAGATGATCAACAAGACAGTATATCCGGGGACATTGTGCAGCTGATCGTCTGCAAAATATAATAATCATCCTGATGTGCATAAATAGCCGCAGTTGCATGCAGTGCGAAATATCCATTACTATGGGAATACGTCCCAGTCTGGACCAGACACAGCAATATTTACCATCTGCAGTTGTTGTTACATACATTATGTCAGCATTAGTCAAATGTCAAACAATAGCCATTTATGTTTCTCATTTCTGGTTTCATATAAAGTCTCTGTGTCCTCACACAAGTCATAGAATTCCTGAGGGTTTTATTACCTTATTCTAAAGATTTTCTGAAAAAACTATTTTTTGTTCCCCAAAAGGATATAGAAACTGTGATTTTTATAATAAATCAGTAGCCAGTAATGTAAATGCTAAGTCGTCCGTGAACAATTTTCCTGAAGGAAATATATTAAAAACCTGTATCATCACACTCTTATGTGCCTCACACAGTCACGGAAGACATAAATCAACAGGATTTGGACATTACAATTTCCCCCCAGCAGAAGCTAAAATTTTACAACTTTACAACTTTTAATGAGTTGTCCTATGTTTGCTCTTGTAATGATTCTGGTTATACATGTGTGGATCTTATTCATTTGTCATGGTAACACATATAACACTTAACACATGACATGAAAATGCTATGATGAACCATTTGCCTTATCACAACTAGCAGCTTTGGTCTAACCTGCACATGATGTACAGATGTACAGATACAGATGTGACAATTTATAATGTTTCTAAAATAGCACCATGGCTAGCTCCGCCATTTGTAGATTTTGTGAAATGTGTTAGAAGGCTGCACTAATGCATAACAGCACACAGGTTCTCCTGCCATTGTCAATGGTTCCCTTCTACATTGATACACCACCTAGCTGTAACTGTTGGAACTGCAATTTTTCAGAGTTACTGACAGCATGATGTGAAAGCATTTTAACATGTGTCACATCTGTAACTGAGAATAACAGATCCTTAAACAATACAATGGAGAACCAGTTATTCCTTAGAGCACCTGGGAAGGGCATTACAACTACCAGTCACCGCCACCCCCCCCTTGCCAACTCTCCCTGAATATCAGGGATACTCCCTGAAAAGTGGTTGATCTCCCTGACTCCCTGAAGTGTTGGATAATCTCCCTGATGCTCATTCATTTCAAGAAAACATTGCATTATTATAAAATTCATAAATTGTGTCCTATTTCTAAAAACAAAAAGAAGTCAGCGTATCTCCTATTTACAACTTTTACAATAAATAATAAAAGTGTTTATTTACAATTTAACAAACAATAAATAACAATGTTGCCATTTTTATTGTGTAATAATTCCCACAGCCAAATTCATAGGACACACCCCTTTGTTGGTCCAAGTTACACCCTTTTTTGCAGCACCTTGATAGTGCTATCTCAATCTCCCTGATATTCATTTTGGCAACCCTGTCCTTGCTTTTGTGGAGAAATAAGATACAGAATCAGTAGGAGGGTGTGGCATGATTTGCATTACGTCCAGGCCAGGTAATTTGTTTTTTTGTCCTAAAGTTCCTGGAGCAATACCAAAAATTCAAGAGCCTCCCAAAAATTCAGGGAGAGTTGGTAGTTTATGGTATAGTATCATTATCTATCTATCTATCTATCTATCTATCTATCTATCTATCTATCTATGTGGCGCGTGCCCCACAGGCCTAGTGACTTCTGATTGGCTCGTAATGACTGATGTGAAAGGTATAAAAGCTGTCTGTGCAGGAAAATGTAGAGAACAAAAAGATCTGAACTGAGTGTGTATGCCATTGGGACGTGGTGATGAACTTGATGGAGGAAGAGGTGGCCTCCCTGTGTTACTGGGGTGAGTCATGGAGGATCGCAGTACGGAGATGGAGGAAGAGGGAGGAAGGGACCCCGTTTGTGACAACCCCATGGCCAGCATTGAGACTTGTGGTTGGGGAGGTGCCGGACGCACCAACAGGATGGCCAGTGCATCTGGTGAGGCTGTACAGTCCAGAGTCCTTTGTCAGCTGGCCCAGCGGGGACGAGTCAACTCCTGGAAAGTAGACAGGGGAGCTGAAGAAGGTTGTGGAGTGGCCTGGGATTGTAAACTTAAAACCACCTAGGGATCCGACCAGACACTGGAAGAAGTGGCTCCAAAAGTTGGCGCAAAAGTCGGAGGAGACCAAAAGCTACGTGGAGGATGTTGTTCATCCCATGGAGATCTGTTGTAGGGCATTGCCTAAGTGAGAACTGGGAGGAAAACCTCAAGGATGAGACCAGGGCAACCAAGTGGGTGGAAGACTGTCTGCCCGTTCCTTCTGAGAATCTTCCTGTGAGCACGGAAATGGTAGTCTGGGATGACTCGCAAGTGCCGGCAGTGCATAAGTTAATTGAGACTGGTGATGTGACCAACACTGTCCCTTTGACTGAGTCCGGGGAGCCTGCTGACGATGAGAGTGATAATGTCACCAGTGGGATGGGGTGCTCCAGGACTGAGAGAGTGCATCCATTGCGGTTGGAGATCTTTGGGTCTCGTGCCTATTACATTGGGTGGAAGATGCGCAGAATGCGCAGGTTGGGACCCATTACCGGAATACTTTATCCGCCTGGGGTTATCATTCATACAGAGCCAGCGTTCGAGGATTCTTAGATCAGACTTCCTTTCATCCTATGTGTGAAGAGTATCATTTGTTCGACAGCCCCCACCAAGGCCTGCACCATCCTAAGTTGCGTCGGAGACTAAGAACACTTTATATTATTTTATTTATGTTGAGATCTTCTGAAAATGCCATATATATTTTTGTATTGCTGTTATCTACCTCTGGGTGCCCCTGATAGAAATAAAGAATGTTGATTTTTCTAAAACTGTGTGTTGATTGGGCTAGGGATTTAAAGTGTGGGTTGCTGGTCAGAGTGGGTCTCCTCACCCTTCCCTCCTTCTTTGGTTTTGGTCAGTTACAGGTGGCTGGGATAGGTGCAGTAGTATTGTGTTAGAACCGAGATGTCCCTGGGGCCTCATCTAATACCCCGTTCACATTACCAGCCTTGAAAAAGCTGGCTTAAGAGCCAGGGGGCAGAACCTGAGTAGCGCATTGCACCTGAATTTGTGTTTATTTCTGCAGCTTTTTGTACTGCGCATGCACACTGCGCATGCACGCACAAAGCTGAATCGCACGCTATTGATGCGCACACTAGTGACTGTGTGCCTCTGCGCCTCCGTGTTTTTGGACACCGAATAATGGGCATGCTAGGATATTTTAATGTGAATTTGGGGCGTGGCCATGTTGCGCTTAGCGCTGCGCACTGTAGAGCTGGGGAGATTCGAGGGGCTGTTAAAAAAGAAACATTCAGATTAGCTAAAAAGAACCCTGCTTTTTGCTACCAGTACACATCATTACTCAGAAAATGTGCTGTAATTGGCTGTGATTGTTTGTTTATATGAGGGGAGGGGGGAAGAGGGAGAGACAGGCAGTCTATGTGACTGTGTGAGCCAATCAGCACAAACACAATGGGAGAGGAAAGCCAGCTTTGTAGTGTTCCCACTGACTGAAAAGCCGAATAGGAGGGCAAAACCCCTTCTAAAAAGCAGGCTTTTTGTAAATGGAGCATTCACACTGAGTATAGAAGCCGGCTTTTTCACTGTAGCCGGCTTTCTCATCAAAAAAGACAGATAATTTGTGGTAATGTGAATGGGGTATAAATTTCACAGTGCTATCTATCTATCTATCTATCTATCTATCTATCTATCTATCTATCTATCTATCTCACATATACACCATTTACAGAATGTTAAAGAACTAATTAACAAGCAATGGATCTGTGTTGTTTTCTGCAGTCAGAACAAGCTTACTTGTTGCCTAGCAACCAAATCTCAATCTCCCTCTTTCAGCCTCAATTTCAGGTTGTGTCCTCGCCAGAAACACGCTATAGAATGATTTCGGAATGTGGGTATATGGGTACTGATCACTGTCAATCTTTAGCGAAATGCATTTTATCTTAACTGCTGAAAACTAAAAACATATAGTGTGGGCTGGAATTCAGATGCTGCAACTAACAGAAAGTCGTGTGCGAAGTTACAGCTTCCAACTCGGAATCACATATATTCAGCCATAGAAAACTTTGTATTCAGTGCATGCAGGGAGGATACTTTGCTTTTGCTTATTACACACAGTTTCTGACCAGCGTTACTGTTGTACTGTTGTTTAAACATCATCTCTCAACTCTAATACTGATTGCAACCTCCTCCTGAAATATAACATTCATTTCTTTGATCCTTGGATCTTGTCCAAAATCACATTTTAAAATTTGTAAAATTTTAGGAAAACATTTATTAGTTTATTAGTAGGGTTGCCACCTGGCCGGTGAACCACCAGCCTGCCCGGTAATTTTGCCGGTATTTTTCTTTATATACAGCAATGTATATATATTTTCTATATACAGATATATAAGATCCTGGCTGCTGTGCTGAAGAAGGTTGCGAAATTACCCCCGCTTCAAGCCACACCCCCAAAACCACACCCCCTTTTTACCCTAGCTGGTATTTTTTGGTGAGGAAGGTGGCAACCCTATTTATTAGTGATAACTGTGACTTTTTACGTTGGTCTTTAGCGAAAGATGGTTATGGTTATAGCCTATATCATTAAGCTGCCATGGTTGATGACTCCGCCGGAGCACATACCCCATGAAAAAACACTACACCAATCACACAGACAAGAGATAAGGGGAAATGAAATTGAATTGACTTTATTCATTTAGTGGGAATTGTGGGATGTGTAAATATAATTTTTAATTAGATATTTAAACAAAATTTGGATAAGGACGAGCAAGCATAGGTAAAATAAACAGCCGATATTACAAAATATTACCTGTAACAAATGGTGAATAAGGAAGAACGTAAATAAAATTATGCGCTACTGGCTGGCCCTGCCCACGCAGACATGGGCCCAGCCTCTGTCCAATAGTAGAGGCATAACAAATGGAGGTAACAACTCAAAATAACTCATAACTCATATTAACAACTCATAACTCATAATAACAACAAAAGACCAAAGACCTATGCTTCTGCCAACAGACAAAATCCAACGGGAGGGAGGGTGGGCAACGTTCTGGAGATAAAAGAATACTGCTATCCAAAATGGCCTCCTTTTATAGGCGTGCTTGGAAGAGTCTCCGCCTGGGAAGGGTCCTTCCCACACACTCCCACCATACAATTAGCCTGGGTTGTGACACCCGCTCGGGTCACAAATAAGGCAGCTTAACCTCCCTCTGACCTATGTGGTCATCATTCTTCCAAAGCTGGGGCAGAATAGAGGAGAGTGCAGGGACAAAATGGAGGAGATGACTGGACAGAGTAGATTACAGAGCTTGGACATAGGATTGGAGAAGGCTGGGACAGAGAGGATAAGGGAGCTAGGAGTACAGTGGGAGGAAGCAAGAGCTACCGTGTTTCCCCTATAATAAGACCTATCCTGATAATAAGCCCTACCCTATTTTACACTAAACTGACTAAAATAAGCCCTCCCCCAAAATTAAGCCCTATCTAAATCACAATGAGGTGATGTCAGCAGCACTTGGGGAACAATGAGGTGTCATAATGTCAGCAGCACTTGGGGAACAATGAGGTGTCATAATGTCAGCAGCACTTGGGGAACAATGAGGTGTCATAATGTCAGCAGCACTTAAGGACCATGATTGGATTAAAAGCAGGTCAGTAAAATAAGCCCTACCCTAAAAATAAGCCCTATGGTGTTTTATTGTCCTTAAAAAAGAATAAGACAGTGTCTTATTATCGGGGAAACACGGTAGCACAAAGTAAGGAATATATATTAAAGTTATATTATTTATTAATTATACGTTTCAAGGATTCTCCATTGATATAGCCAACATAGTCAACAGTACCCTCACAGAAATAGTTATTGACGCTGTGGTGACTGGAACCGCTATCTGTATATACATTTTTAATATACTGCGGTGACATCTGTGCAGAATGTTGCACAGTACCTGGTCACTGACTCTTGCAACTCATCTGAATTCACATTGAGACTCTGCAGGAGGGCACAGGTGATATTGCCTTTCATCTGGTGTTTGTAATGCTGTTATAATAAAAAGTAATTATATTTCACTTTGAGATGCTTTGGGGAGCCAGCCCTGTATCTACCATGGGTCAACAATAATGAGCCAATTCTCAAAGCTGGAATTTTTCATGTAACGCAGTTGTACGGGAAAAGAGAAAGTCAATAATCGCTGTGCGCCATATGTCACACCCAACAGGAATTTGGAGAAGCTGACATGTGTGACCTCCAGAAGATGACTCCTTCATGTTACTTAAAGTTTATTAAGAAAGGGAAGTGGATGGAAGAAGAGGTGATAATGCTCTGTGACTGGGCGGAATTGACCGACCACAGCGAGGAGACTGAGGAAGACATGCATGGGGCCCATTCATGTCCCATGAACGCTGCCCATACCGAGGAGTTGGGAAAGGCATCTCCTCGGTATAGGCATCTCCTCTGTATCTCCCTGGCTTCCCACGGGGCGGCCGGTACTAACTGTACGCCCGTATAGCCCCGCGTCTCTAGCTGAGGAACCCTCAGAGAGTGAGCCACCCTTCAATGATGACGGGTGGTCGGAGAAGCAAATTGAAGCAGAGCCATGGCCGGGCAATGTGTGGAGAAAACCACCCAGAGACCCAAACAGGAAGAAGGGAAGAGTGTGAGCGGCTCGCCACCAAGCTGAGTGGCTGGCTAAACTTGCTGAGAAGGAGGCACAGAAAAAGGTCACCCTGGATGATGATGAATGGTACTCCTGGTGCTCCTCCTATACAGTACTTCACCGTCCCACCGAGAACTGGAAAAAAGAGGTAGACGACAGTGACTATGCCTGTGTCTGTGGTCCGGACGAAAGTTCGTCAGCAGGTATAGGTGATGAAGTCTGGGACTGGCCTTATGAGTCCAGGCCCAGCTGGGAACCAGACATTACCAACCCTGTTGAGTCTGGGAAGAGAAAATGATATTGCCGAAATGGGAAGTGATCTGCCCGCGGTTTCAACCCACCTTTTATTTAAGCTATTGGTGGGGGAGAAGTAACCACAGTTGAACCGCTTCCAACTGGAGCGACCCATCCCGGTGCCGAACCATCGCCCAGGGCAACATCTTCCCTGAATTTCCTGCGACTGTCGATCATGTGCCTTATCCCTTCATCCTGTCTGATTAATTATCTATCTACCTGTCTGTCTGTCTGTCTGACTATCTGTCTGTCTGTCTGTCTATCTATCTATCTATCTATTTATCTATCTATCTATCTATATTGGGAACTGCTGTAGAGGTACAATTATAGATCTCTGGGCACCCTAGGTAAGACCTAACACTGACTGCCGTGTTAGGTCATCATGACATAACTTGGCATGTACTGTAAATGGAGGTGCTCTTGGTAATCACCATAGATTGCCTAATGGTAGTGCCAGCCTTGTCTTTATTCTATTACCAGTGTACTTTGTATTATTCTAACACTTAAGGTTGGCTTTCCTCTGCTGCAGGATCACAGAGTCACAATTTTCAGCTTCTGTGCTTTAAAAATTGCAATTTTATGATGGTAAAAATCTGTGCTGTCTGCTCATATTCACAGTCACAGTCATCAGAATCATTAATATCATTGGACTCAACATAGAGACCATGGAGAAATCGTAGTTTCCACACATTTCCCCGGGCTTCAGCCCTAACATAGGGTGACCAGACGTTCCAGTTTTTGTACCCCCTGTCCTAGCATCCCCATAAGCTGGGGCCAGACTACTCCTTATATCTCACTCTATATATCTCACTATATATCTCTCTACCTGCCTTACGTTTTTCCCTCTGAGCCGTCTGTCTCTCTCTTGGGCTGTCTGTCTGTGACTCTCTGGGGGTGTATGTCTGTCTGTTACTCTATCTCTGGGGATATCTGTCTGTCTGTATCTCTCTCTGGGTGCTGTCTGTGTCTCTCTCTGGTCACTCTTCCTGCAGGTTACCACACTGCACTTCTTTAAAACAAGGATAGGAAACTATAAGGAAGGAGGGGGATATTTACTAAACGTCAGTTTGTTCAAATCAACAAAGGTAATTGATTTGCTATTAACTACCTGACGATTCGGTCTGAAATCGCTGGCGTGGATTTCAAATCCCTGCGATTTAAGTCAGTTTGTAATCCCTCTCCAAATTCCCCCCGAAGTCTTAATGCAAATCCTCTTACAAAACTAGGGAGTTGTCTCCCCCATCCATAGGATCATCTGCATAACATCATCTGCGGATTCACTAGTCTGGATCTAGATCATCATCATTAGTACCTACACACAGCAGTCAACCGAGTGGGTTTAAAGTACTAAAAACAGGAATCAGAAGAATTAAGCTGCAGTATTTTCATAGTAATAATTCATATTATTATTATTATTTTTACTACAATGATGCTTTTAACTTTTATTAGTCATAGTAGACAAGATCCAGAGTATCACAATAAGAAGATAATATGTGGAAAGTTACACCTGGGTAAAACCATGATGAATTTCAGAAGTTAAATTAATTTTAGTGTTTGCATGTTCTTATTACACACAGATACTGACCGGTGTTACTGTTACACTGTTACTAGACATGGACATCATC
>JABWIB010001580.1:24728-35992 GCA_016617825.1 Platyplectrum ornatum | reverse complement strand
GAAAAGACAAGAACAGATAGGGGGCGCTCCAATGGTGAAATACGTTTTATTATAAAACCTTATAGTACACTCTCTTATTTCAGCAGCGTACCGCATAAAAACTTGTACATATGCACATCACAATGTAAAATCACACCGTCAGGTACATCACCCGTCCANCGGCCGTTCGCTTCTCCACCTCTGTGCACTCGGTAGTAGTGGACAGCACGTCGGAACAGGTTCTACTCGTGTGGCAAGACGCTAAGGACTTAGGCTCCGGCCCGACGCGTTTCGTCGGGTTACCCCCAAGCCCATCACTACGCTGTTCAATGTGCCTCCTCCTTTATGGCCAAGGATTGGTCCAATCAGCTGGATTCTGTGTTCATACACACTACCAGCTATCATAGCCCTATTTCCCTATTTTACCAAATTCTCAGTCACTTTTACCGACATTTGGAAACCTTCCCCATTATATCCGTTGTCTTTTGGAACATGCTTTATCACCTTTCGATATCTATATGTGTTGAATTGTTATATATATAATTCATTATTTTTATAAATCAAACCAAAACTGGGTACTTACTAGATTATTGCTCTAATTTATGGTGGTGATATTCACAGGGGTACCCAGCTTTAGAGTCACAACATATACAAATGACAACTGTATACAAAAATAAAGGAGGTGCAGACATCAACAAATAGTAAAGAGATTAGCCATTAAGAGCTTACAGATAAGAGTGAAAGCACAATGCTGGGACAAGTGAGCAAGCAAGTCTGTTTAGGAGATATAGGGTAGGAACTTGTATTGTAGAGAGTAGAATAAATGATGAGAAATGATGACATTTTAATAAAATATACAGCAGTCTGTTGTGGTTTTGTGGTGTACATTTATATTCATTTTTGTTTTTATTGCCAAATGGTTAAGTTTCTTACATTAAATGTTAAAGGTTTGAACGCCCAGCCTAAATGACACTTGGTGCTGCCATCTTTCAAATCCCATGGTGCTGATGTGGTGGCCCTCCAGGAGACATATTTTTCCTCCAGGCTTGCCCCTTCCCTTCAAAGCCCTCACTTCNCCGTCTGCTATATGTTCAAAGGCCCCTTCCGTACAAAAGGGGTGGTTTCGTTCCACAGTCTCTTTTGAACTATCCACCCAGATGCAGGATAAAAATGGCCAGTATTTAATCCTCACTGGACGCCTGGAGGAGAGATGGGTCACTATTGTCTGTCTATATGCCCCTAACTCCCATCAAATCCCCTTCCTCCGCTCTCTGTTTGAATTATTACAGGACATTACCTGTGGGCACCTCATCGTCATGGGTGACTTTAATATAGTCCCTGATCCTAAAATCGACAAGACTCAGACCCCAATGTCTGCCTCACGTGGTGCCTCCCCTCCCCCCCCCCTCCTCAATCACCTCCTTACTGAATTTGATGTTTGGAGAACAGTCCATCCTACCCGGAAAGATTACACCTTTTTTTCTGCCCCCCATGCAATATATTCCCGTATTGTCCTTATTGTGGTGGATAAATGGTCCCTTCAACACTCCATACACGCTGGTATCTGCCCTAGAGTCTGGTCTGATTATGCCCCTGTCTGGTATCTGGTGGGATATCGCTTTACCCTCCCCTCCGCCTCGCCCGTGGCGTTTCACTGGCTATCTCCTCTCTGATCTAGTTGCGCAGCAGGAACTCAAGTGTGCCATGGACTCTTACCTTGCCCTCAATTCCTCTTCCCACATCTCAGTCTTTACCCATTGGTGCGCTCTTAAAGCGGTTTTGCGGAGGGCTGCCATTAAGATTGGTTTGTCCCTTCAGTGGCAAAATCTGTCGGCCCACCTCAGGTTGACCTCTGAGGTGGCCCGCCTCGAGCTCCTCCACAAACAGTCCCCACTTCCCATTTATAAGACTGCTTAAGACGAGCCCCGCCTTGCGCTTTGCGACTGGCTCCAGTCCCGAATGAAGCTCTCCATCTATAGAATGCACCAACACTTTTACTCCTTGGGGAACCGAGCGGGACGTATGTTGGCCCAAAAATTGAGGGCCATTCGTGCCACTACAAAAGTTAAGCATGTCTGCACCAGACAGGGGGCTAAGATCTCCAACCCGGCTCTTATTGCAGACTATTACTCTAGTCTGTACAACCTCAAGGACAATGCCTCCCTCACCCATCCTTCTCCCTTCTCTATTGCTTCCTTCCTGGACCCCATTTCGCTCCCCACTATTGCGGAGGGTAATCTCCTCCATTTGAACTCCCTGTGGACTTTGGCAGAAGTTGTAGCGGGTCCTGGATGCGGTAGACCTGCTGTTGTCTAACGGGAATCAGGGCCTCTTGCTGTCCCTAGATGCGGAGAAGGCCTTCGACCACCTTCACTGGGGGTATATACGCGAGGTCCTACTCCGATTCGGCTTTCGGGGCTTTATGCTGCACTCTATCCTGGCTCTATACACCCTTCCCTCTGCCCGTGTTTTCTGCAATTGCTTCCTCTCCCGCTCTTTGCAGATCCGTCAAGGCTGGCCCATGTCACCCCTCATATTTGCCTTGGCGATGGAACCACTGGCTGCTACTATACGTGCCTCTCCCTACCTGGTTTCTCGTTTCCTCCCCTTGCTCATAAGATATGTTTGTTTGCNGATGATGTTCTCCTGTTTATCTCCAATCCTTCCTCCTCCCTCCCTGCCTTGCACTCTGTCCTCAGCGCTTTTAGTGTGGCCTCCCTATATAAGCTCAATACGTCCAAGACGGAGGCCCTCCCGCTGAACCTCCCTCCATCCCTCCTCTCCACCCTCCAAGCCTCTTTGCCGTATGTGTGGCAGTCTGACTCCTTATCCTATCTGGGCATCTGCTGTCCTCTCCCATGTCTTTGCTGTGAACTATGACCCTCTGCTTGCTTCTCTGAGTCGCCTGATGGGGGGCTGGATGCGGCACGAGATCTCTTGGTTGGGACGTATTGCAGCATTCAAGATGACTGTTCTCCCTAATATACTGTATTTTTTCCGCCCTATCCCTTTTTTACTGTCTACCTCCTACCTCAATAAGCTTCGCCCCCTCATGGTGTCCTATGTCTAGCGGAGGAGACCCCCGAGACTGGCGTATTCCCGCATGATGCTTTCCAAGTGTTGGGGAGCCTCGCTTTGCCGGACTTGGGGCGCTATCAGGAGGCGTGTATACTCGCCCAGCTGCGTGACTGGACACTTGCGCCAGGTACCAAGCCTTGGGTTGACTTGGAGACTGCCCTCCCTGGNCCTCTCCTGCTGTCTGACTACCTGTGGCTCCCCCCTTCCCTGCACCCCCCTGCCACACAACCTTTACTGAGTATGGCCCACGCGGTGTGGACCTGGGATCGTTGTGTAGTGGCTGCTCGGCTATTCCCCCTTCCCTCTAACAACGTTTCCCTGCTTGCCATATCAAAGTTGATCCCAGACCTCTGCTTCTCCACATGGCTCCGCTGTGCAGTTTCTGTTTTGTCTCAGGTCCTTTGTGGAGGCTCCCCCCTCCCGGCCCTTTGCACATTTGCAGTCGGAATTTGACCTCCCAGGTACTGAGCAATTCATATTTCTTCAGTTGACCCATTGGTGCTTGCAGATTCATCGCCGGGGAACCCTCCTTGCCCTGAACTGTTTCTATCCCGCTTGACCTCCCAGTCTTCCCCGTGTCTTTTTGGTACGGAGCTTTGCAACCAGACCCGCCTTCCTCTAAATCTGCTTCCGAATTGGCGTGGGAACGTGACTTGGGCTTTTCCTCTCAGCCTTCCGCCTGTCAGGATGCATAGATCACATAGAGAGGCAAATCAAACTCCTTAACAGATTGTACCTTACTCCTCGGCGCCTTCACAGCATCTGGCCGTCTGCGTCCCGGTTCTGCTGGAGGTTGTGTGGAGCGATCGGAGACATTGCTAACATTTTTTGGTTTTGCCCAGTGATACGATCCTTCTGGGCCCAGGTTGCTGCGCTCATCTTGGACGGTGCCCCCTCTGCCAATGTATGTATAGTATCTGCGATGCATCGTGTTGTTTATTATTCTGTATGCTTTTGTTACCTCTTAATAAAAATTATTGTTGAGAAAATATACAGCAGTGTGGTATGGGTTTTAGATGGATAGTGTAGGGATATAGGGTTGAGCAATATATAGGTAACAATTTCTAGGGGGTATGGGGTGGGAAAGTTTGGTAGGAAAGTATTCTCCTGCAGGGAGAATACTGTTACACTGTTATTAGACTTGTGCTGGAAACATCATCTCTCACCTGTAATTCTGATTGCAATTAATTCATTTTACCTCCCCTGCAATTCAACATGGTTTTGCCCACACTTAGCTTTCTGCTCGTTAAATAGTATGTAAGTCTGGTTTTGAAATTGTGAGTTCTAAGATAGAGACTTTTCTGATACCATGGCATCACAAGGGGTTAAAATCAGTAAGAACTCTGCCAGATGGGATGTCTGGCTCTGACTTAGCAACATTGTATTGAGGTGAAGGAGAGGTGAGATGTGGCATGATGTGTTTACAGTCTGCTGACCAGCTAGCAGGTGTGAGTCAGACGCCTGTGTGTCTCTATTCCATGATATGTGTACGAGGGTAGTCTATCGTGATAGGCTAACCGAAGTCTAATGTCATACTATAAAAAGTTTTGTGAAGTTTGTCCAAGAGTCTTTTGACAGAGTGATGGTCACGATCTGGGCCAACATTGCAAAGAGAGAGAATAACATGGGAATGCCTGCCAGATTGACAAACGAGGAGCTAGACTGGCTGTGTTACTGATCGGAGGTTGTTGACTTAAGTCATGGGACAGAGTCTGATCAAGAGAGGGACCCGTATATCTCCCCATGGGCACTACCCAAGGATGAGAATCTGGGAAGGCACCTGATGTGCTGAAGGACCTTTGTCCCACGCCAAGTTCCAGTTAGGAGCAACCCAGCCCCTGATGATGACGGGTGGTTGGAGACTACGTTCGAGCCATTGCTGTGGCTGGGTAACGCGTGGAGGAAGCCAGTGCGAGATCCCAGCCACAAGAAGGGGAGGGCTTGTGCTGCTCGACATCCTGCTAAATGGCTGGCCAAACTCGCCGAAAGAGAAGAACGAGCGGTGAAGTGAGAATCGATTATAAGAGGTAACAACTGGTGTCCCCCACCAACTCCTGTACCACTATTCTCCAATGAAAACTGGCAGTAGGAGACCGCGTTAGAATATGCCTGTATTCACGGCGTGGACTAAAGTTTGCCTGTGGAGAAGGATAACGACACCGTGGAAGAAGGGACCCGCGGGATAAGACGGGAGTTACCACTAGCACTTGGGGGGGAAAGAAGGCACCAGGGTAGTTCTAACGGGTGTAGGACTTGTNCAGGGCCGAGTCCTTGAAGGTCAGCCAAGGGGACCAGATGCTAATAAACTCAGAGGCCTTATCGGCGACTGAGGCAGAGATGTCCTCGATATCCATATAGAAGTCGAGTCTGGCCGCCCAATCCTTAATAGAGGGTGGGGTGACCGACCTCCAGCGGACTGGGATAACCGCCTTGGCAGCGTTGTTAAAGTGCTTCAGCAAGGACCTTTTGTAGGATGAGACGGGGGAGGAGGAGTGATTCAGCAGCCAGATAAACTGAATATTTAATGTTGTCTGTAAAGATTGTGCTAACCTGCATGTTCTGATGGTGACTTGCCCTTAAGTACAATGTAATGTACTTAATTGGACGTTCTAAATGTATTGTTAGAAATGTGCAACACGTTATGGTTATTGGTAAATGGTTAGATTAAGTTTATGAGATATTCCCTTAAGTATTGTGAGCATTTCACAGATGATTCGAAACTGTTCAATCCTCATGTTTTTTGTAAATAATATAATTTAATTTATACACCAATGAATCTATATTACCTATATTTGATTTACTACATGGTCTATCACTGGCACCCTACACACACCATATATGCAGGAGCACTCCAAGAAATACATGTTTAATACATTCAATGCATTCAATCTCTACAGCTCCTATAGCATCCTTTATCTTTTAACATACTCTGCCTTCTGCCTATTTTCATTATCTGCTTTTTGTCACAGTTCTTTTCTATCTTCATCCCTCTTTCACGTCTTTTACTGACACATCCTCTTTCTTCTGCCTCTTTCCATCTCTTCCTATGTTACATCGCTTCTCATCGCAGAAATTCTGCACTTTCTTCTGTAGTGTGTGGTTCTGTACAATTACGTGACATGGAAAGCATCCCCATACCAACTCAATATGAATTAAAGAGGAATAAAGGAAGCAAGGTTATGTGTTGGTTTAAAGTTTGTTTCTAGTTCCTTGCCCCAGCAGGGTCCTTTCCCTGTGGTTACGCAGCAGCATGGTACAAACAATGAACCAATATAAAATGTCAACTAAAAAGTGGTCCCACTTTGAGAAAAGGTGGAGACCTGAAACGTGTCAGCGGGTGTCCACAGCAGCAGGATTTGGACCAACACAAGGATCAGTAAATCTGATGTAAATCTTCCATCAAGGCCTCCCGGGATGACTTGGACATCAATTGAATACGCTGGGAACTGTTAGATATATATCCTACGCTACTGCCTGCATTAGAGTGTTAAGATTGTGATATTTACATTGTGTTCTTTATGTAATAGAAATCTAGAAAGCATGCTAATATGCTTTTACGTCATGCTGTCAGTAACTNTGAAAAGTTGCAGTTCCAACAGTAACAGCTAGGTGGCGTATCAATGCAGAATAACCATTGTCACTGGCAGGACAACCTGTGTACTGATATGTACAGTATGTCTTTGACTAGAAATTTCCTGAAACTCACATGTGTTTATGGTGTGGCCAGTTTTACAAAGTTTTATCACTATTTTTATCACATTTGGTCCTTTAATGTAAATCAGTCAAATTAATTTAATTCTAAATGCATTAACGTAACTAATTTTATTATAAGGTAAAGAGAAACACATGATTAGACTGAAAGCCACAAGGATGCCATTGCACGTGTGTATGGAACACAATCAATACATTTCTAACTTTACATAGATCTACTATGGAGCCGTTAGAAAGGACTTTTAGTTAACAGCATGGAGCTATGTGCACAAATGTGTTACAACATAGAAACTAATTTGCTGTCATTTTCTGAACGCGAAATATTACAAGTGAAACTAAGTGGTTGCCATGGGTTACCATTCTACAAATTTACAAAATAGCCTATAATATCATGTTTAACGAAACACTGGGAAACAATTTCTTACACATGAGGCTAAGTGTATTGGATATTAAATATGATGAATTCTTTCTAGGATCCAAATTATGGCTTTCAAGTTACAAGCAGAACCTATGTCATTTGTTTTCAACTACAGAGCAAGGAGGTGCAATGTCAGAGAGCACAGGTTGTTTGGGGTATTAGTGCTGTTCGCACATTCCAGTGGTTTTAATATTGGTGTATTTGCACATGCAAGGATTAAGCACTACAAAGCATCCTAATCTGCTAACAACCTGTGTTTCTTTAAAGTGGCTGAAATCTTTGCACTCTTGTCCTGGTCTTAGAGTGGACCCTACTGTTAGCTTAAAAGCTTTTTAGGCTAAAATAGGAGCACATTTAAAGCTCCCATTAGCAGGAAACACATGGTGCCATTTACTAATTGCCTCCATCTTCAAACTTGGTTAGCATAGAAAAATAAATATTTTCCACTTCTAACAACGAGTCTTTTTTTAAATGTTATTGTTGAGTTGCTGCAAACCAATATTTTGAGGCTTTTGAGTGTTTTAAACACTGTAATGTGTAACATGCAATGTGTTAAATGGAATGAGAATGTATGGATCGCTATGTGATTTGTGTTGTGCATTAATAAATAATAGCACATATATCATTTTAGATGTTAACAGAAATTGCAGGAAAGAAAATGCACAGCAAATAAAATAGGAATTGAACTCGAGGTTTTTAGTTATGGATTGTATTATAATATATCATATATAAAACAACAAAACGATTTTCAATAAAATGTCATGTTTCTGTATTTTCTTAGCTCCCAATTGCAATTCTTGGTTCCTTGTCAAATGCTCTGATTAGAGTAATGAATTCTGTGCTTAATTTTTTTAATTCTTTTTTCAGGTTAATCCTGTATCTCCAAATATTTAGCCAAAGATTTAACCCTTACTTTCCTCTGGGTTACACAGAGATAAGGCGGGTATTTCTTCCACTATGGACGTGCTTTATCTGTGTGATAATATGTAGTCATTTCAAGACTGAAAGGTGCGTATGGGATTGACCACAAAAAATTCTACAAGTATGTTCAAGTGTTCTACTATGCTTTCTATATATCTGACAATAAGGGCATTTCATAGATGCTTTCAATCTACATAATTCAAATCCCAGAACACATTTTCTTTATGGTGAGTTACTTTTAAATGGTGTTACTTTACTTTGGCATTTTGAAGAGAAGATGTTCCTGATTTGTGGACAACAGATTCCTTAATCAAAGAGCATATAATTATAATGAAGTGGCTGCACTCTGTATCATATCTGTATGTTTAACAGAGCTTATGTCTCACAGCTGCAGAGGCAATGCTATGTCAGGAGCGGGACTCAGATACCCTATTCCATAACTAGCAGGCATGTCACAAGCTGCTTATCTTCCTTACTATAATCTCAAGATTTTCCTCCTCTGTAACTATGTAAGTATGGGTCAGATCCAGAAGCTATCCAAATGTGAGCGGGTGCAGATTACTTCCCCGGAGCATATGGAACTTTGCATGGAAGCCCCTACTTTAAACTCTCCAAACCAACCTTACTTAATATGAGAGGGGTTCCTAAAGCTAATCAGTATGTAGGGGCTGAAGCCAGCCTTTACTGTAATATTTCCATAATACCCCCTTCATCATTACACACATACTCCTTTATGCCGATGCTTCCTTTAAAGTGTTCATGAGTACCCAAAATTGGGTTGTTTTCCGCACCTAGATCATTTAAAATGTTGGCATTTAATAAAGTCTGAATACAGTCCCATGTTCCTTAAACTCAACTTTGTCACCCAATGTATTCCTCTGCAATTGACTTTCTGTCTATGCTCTAATGGTTAATAGAGATTTGCATGATATTATATGTTTTAATAGTGAAGGTACCTGATCCAGAGTAGCACATCCGTAGTGAATGCATAACGTATTATGCACATACACGAGAAAATAAAATATGGATGTCATACAGGTGCAAATCCATATGTATGCAGGAGGCCAAAAATCACTGCTGTGCTCGATTCAGGGTTTCATTTTTTGTGAAAAAACACTACTTCAATCACAATCGCTTGACTTAACCTATTTCTATCTTGCGTGTGATAAAACTCTGGATCAGGTACCTAAGAGAGGGCTGCAATACATTGGCAGGAGAGGACTGTATGTGAATAACTTAGATGCACATTTGAAAATATTTAAATCCAGCACTTGATGCATCTGTCATTACTGGAATAAATCATATTATTAACATTTCGAGATATACAAACTGCAGTTTCAAACTAGACAGATGATTTGATTAGACAGTTTGAGGAAAATACGGTTTTGGTAAAAATCTAAATTGAGTTTGTTCATGGTGAACGAAGATAATAGGGATAGTATTTTGACAGGTATTTATCTAATGATATACCTGGATTAATGATTAAAATGCAATCCAATAAAAAGAGGCGACTTCTGTGGGCAGAGCAAACTGGAAGGCTTTCCCATGTTAATATGACAGAAATATAAACCCTATCTCTGAAGTCCTAAACTGTTAAATCCCAAATAAATAGGGACGTGTAACTAAGGGAAAGTTACTTTTGACTTGAAAGTTCTTAATTGTACTGCTAATTAAATCTTGTTTTTACAAAATCCCATAGGATAACTTTGTATACCGACCCTGGATTTAAGATTCACTGAGAATGCTTTGTTCTGTTCTTGGATATATTTGTATTTAGTAATCTTATCCTCTCTTGGGTTTCATGAAACCTAAATAAACAGACCTAATTTGTCTAGTCTTCTTCACAAATAAGATCTTTCCCTCTTCTTCATTTGCTGAACATCTTTAAAGGATTCCTAATTATGCAATTAGAAAAACAGCACAATGTTTTCATCTTGTGGAAGATACAAACATACTAATAATATAGGGCAGGAGTCAAACATCTGAGCTTTGCTGAACTTTTGTGCATTCCAGCCAGATTGCATCTGATTTGCCACACTATGCTTGTGTGAAAATCTGTCTTAGACTCATCTCAACATAGAAACGATGCCTGCAACACAAGCTGGGTTTATTTAGTGAGTCAGTGTTTTGGCTTTATCACAGACCACTTCATATCTAATCACTAAGGATTCACACCTTCCATCCAACTTCCATCCTACTCTTTCTCTCTCTGTTGAAGAACCACAAATCTCAGTGTTCCATTCATTGCTCTTCACTACCTATATCACTTTCCTTGGTCATCTAATAAAGTTATTTGGATTTCTCTAACCAGATCAGTTGAGATTTAAAACTGTCGGTATGGAAACATAGAAAATATGTGAATGGAGATTTATAGTGTTTTAGTTAAGTCAGTGTTGGAAGTGTTGGTATGGCATCCCTATATAAACCCTCGATTCCGATGATACACAAATCTACCAATTTACCCTGATCTCTCACTAATTGTGTAACTAATTGTCTATTTGCAATTTTATCTTGGAAATCCTTGCACAAACTAAAACTTAATCTTATAACAATAGTTACCCACCTTGTCCTGATTTTTCTTTTGACAACATTGGAACATTCCCTATTCGTCAAGCTGCCTAGGTGTTACCTTTGACTTTGAACTGTCCTTTGAACTGTCCACACAAGATTGTAAATCTATATAACATTTATAAAATATAAAAAATATCTCACACAAGATGCTGCAAAATCTCTCATTCATGCATTAATCATATCTGCCATTGATTATTGGAATGCTCTCCCACAGTATAAAACTACCCTTGTTCTTCCCCCCTAGAATGATGATTGTTCTAGGCATATAAAGGGGGTGGAGGAGCAGTGGGAAATTATAAAATGTGCATTATTAAAAGCAACAGATTTTTGTGTCAGAAAAGTTAGAAAAAATNGCAGAAAAAGGAAGCCAATATGGTTTACTAAAGAGGTAGGAATTATAGTGAGAGCGAAAAAAATGGCCTTTATTAAATATAAGCAAACTCAAACTAAGGATGACAGAATTGAGTATGTTGCAAAATTAAAGGAGACTAAGAGGGTCATCAGGGCAACAAAGGCACAAGAGAAAAATCTTGCTCACTCTGTCAAAAAACGGGACAAAAGTTTCTATAGGTATATAAATGAAAGG
>JABWIB010001580.1:13164-23543 GCA_016617825.1 Platyplectrum ornatum | reverse complement strand
AGGGATGTCACCAGGTGCAGGAGGGGGGCATTTTTCACAGAAAGAAGTGTAATAGAACGCAAGGGCATGCTTATAAACTGGAGGGTGGTAGGTTCAGGGGAAATGTGCGAAAGAATTACTTCACTGAAAGGGTAGTGGATAAGTGGAATAGCCTCCCATCAGAAGTGGTGGAGGCTAATGCTACAGAACAATTTAAGCATGCTTGGGATAAATATAAGGGTATTCTGAGTCTCAAACAAAATAGTGAATAAATTTGGGTTGGTACATTTTTAGATACACAATGGGGGAGACTGGATGGGCCATGTGGCTCTTATCTGCNGTCACTTTCTATGTTTCTATGTAATTGGTGCCAATAAATGGGGTGGTTTCCCCCTTTACCATAAATAGGAAGTGCTCTAGCGCTTCAGCAGAGGATAGAACTTTCTCTTCCCTCTGCTGAGGCCTGTACCTTTAAAGCAGTAGCCCGGTACATATCCAGGGTTGGGTACCGGCTTCCGGTACTGGCACCCCATTCATTCAACTAGGCAGGATGTCTGCCATTCAAGAAAAGAACTTCCTCTTCCCTCTGTGGAAGCCTGTACCCAAGCCTGGATATGTACCAGGCTACTGCTTTAAAGGTACGAGGGAAGAGAAAGTTCTATCCTCTGCTGAAGCCTTAGACGAGCACTTCCTACTTATGGTAACGGGTGAAATCACCCCATTTATTGGCACCAATTACACTAGAATAATCCTCATTCTAGGGGGGTAGAACAAGGGTAGTTTTATAATGTGGGAGAGCATTCCAATAATCAATGGCGGATATGATTAATGCATGAATGAGAGATTTTGCAGCATCTTGTGTGACATATTTTCATATTTTATAAATGTTATATAAATGTATATATAATTCGATTTACAATCTTGTGTGGAATGTTCAAAGGACAGTTCAAAGTCAAAGGTAACACCTAGGCAGTGAGCTTCACGAATAGGGAATTTTCCAATGTTGTCAAAAAAAAATATCAGGGCTGGATGGGTAACTTTTATTGTTATAAGATTAAGTTTTAGTTTGTGCAAGGATTTCCAAGATAAAATTGCAAATAGACAATTATGTTTTCTTTATGTGACAGCCATTTATAATATTTTCTAGCACTGTATTTTTTCCAAGTATTCACTTGGTACATTGTTTTTTCGGGGGAGCCACTCCAGCTCTCTTTCAATACAGCAGCTGATTTTTAGTTTGTTTAATTAATAAATCATAGAATTATATATTCAACTAGGCTTGGTTTCTGATCAGATGAGCAACTAAGCATTAAAGAATCATCAAGTGATGATTGTCATGGCAGGTTCAATAAATGTGTTTAAGAAGGGGTTAGACAAATTTTTAGAGGAAAAGGGTATCAAGGGTTACGACTGGTAAGTAAACAATTATTCTGGTCAGGAGGGAGTTCTTGTATATTTAATATAGGTTGAACTTGATGTCTTATGTCTTTTTTCAACTTCAACAACTATGTTCTATGTGTGCTACTGTGCGGCCAGCTTTATAGTGTTAGATTATTACAGATTTATAAATCAGATGCTAAAAATCCTAGCATGTTACATTGGTAAATTTAAATATTCATAATATAAAGTAATAATATGTCTGGATGTGTCTTTTCCTCTTTACATTTCATGTACAATAATATTTCATCCTGGTGCTTTAAAGCTGCTTTTACTCTGAGCAATATTCTTCGGCAGCCATAGGGCTAATTAAGACTAATTTATCCAATTAATGTGTGCAAAGGAACAGGTAATCTTGTGAAAGCCGATAAAAGAAGGCTTGCTTGGTCAATTGTTTTATCACCTCCAATAAAATCTTTGTGAAACCAACAAAAGCATCCAGGTAATAGGGTGGTATTTTGGTCTGTTTAATGCTTGGAAATAAATGTGTTTACCATGATAATGGCCAATTAATTAAAAAGCACAATTGACCAAACCACATGACTAGTCTGATTTCTGAGGCCTTGGAGAGACTGTATGAGTTTGATACTGCTAAATCTTTATCTGAAATACAGCTTGCTTATGGATTTGGAGCTGCAGTTGTGATACTGAAGCCTTCCCTCCATGACAAATTGTTAAAATTTTAATCACACTGTGTTTTACAACAGTAAAAACTATATATTGACATAAAATAAGAAGGCCTGGATCAGGCTCATCTGCCTGGAAAACAGGCATATACGCAGGAAAAAACATACATTAAGAAACTTAGCAAGTAGAAAGATGGGCGCACAGGAGAAAGGAAGCAGGAAATGTGCCCTCAGCATCCGTTCTGCTTTTGCTCATCACAGTGTCGGATTTGTCGAGTCTGATGCGGAATCTGAACCTGTATTGTGTCCATATTACTTTTTTCTTGTGTATGCGCAGAACATAAAAAATGCTACCTATCTGCCTCAAAATCAGATGGATGCACCATTCTGGATCAGGTCAACCACTCAGGGCTTTAAATACCACAGGCCCCACAGAGACCGCTCAATAAGCATAAGTAATGCACGTATAAAGGTGGCCATCCACAAGAACGATATCTCGTGGTGGCCATAGAAAATAATAAAAGACCTGAAAAAAATAGAAATAAAATAAATAAAAATATACTCACGTTTCAGGTGCCTTGGCTGCTTCCCCCAGTGCTCCAGTGCCTCCTGCTTGTACGGAGTGGACGTTCTGTATGCGTGGCATTGAGAAAAATANTTTATTCAATTCATTCATGTCAGAGGTGATTTTATCTTTTACTAGGAAATACATTTTAAGGCCTTTATGTATTTAATTGTGAAAATGTAGGGATGCTGTCCATAGCAACCAATCAGATTCCCATTACATATTATAGAATGTCTGATTGGTTGCTATGGGCAACATCTCCACTTTTCCATTACTGCAGTTCAGGAAATCTAGACTTGTGGGAAAGGTGGGTCATCGTCCCATCACATTAACAAGCATATATACCCAAAATGCTGGTCAAATGTTATCTTTAATCATTCGGCTGTAGAGTCGATTTATAGTGCACTCACTATCATATTCTTCAATGCCATGTTTTCTTCCCAGCTTCCCAGACAGGTTTGACATTTTTTTTATGTTCAAAAGATAGAAAAACCCAGTGCTGTGATCAGGAAAACGTTGGGGCCCATTGGTGTAACCAATTTGACTGGAAAGAAACAGCTTTAAATTCTACTTTGTTTTCACATTTTACATTGGCCAGCAGTTCCACATAATTTAGCTGTGGTGTCCACTATGTTAATGCATTTATTTAAGCTCTGGATCAGCCTCTGTATGAAGCGCTCACAATTTTATTCTCAGAGAACTGTAATTATGTTTCTACAGCCACTAGGGGGAGAAGTTCAACAAATAAGATAACTCCTGATCAGGCATATTTCTATCCCACTAATTGCTTAGCACATATACTTTTTATAGTATATGTTCCACTATAAAATAAACTATGATTACATTTATTTCTATAATCCTTTAAGTAGTATTTAATTGCTCTGAATAAGCACTAAATCTGAAAATGACTGAAATACTTGTTTCCTTTAATGAAATAGTTATAGCTGACAATTTAAAAACTTATACAAGTCTAGTGAATTCCTATTTATTTATTTTTTTTATTTATTCATTTATTTATTTGCTCAAATACAGAAGTGGAGATAATGTTGAGCCATCATNTATTAAATTTATACTTCATGTATGGTGTTTCTTTATTGAATAAAGCACCCAGTTATCCATATTGCACATGGTGGGGCTAATCTACACTTCTATATAATGTCCCAAACATTTAAAGGTCACATAATCCATGAATAGCATGATTGTGGCCATAATAATCATACTAATCTCATTATGACCATGACTCTAAAGCACCTTTTTCCATCCATGGTGTGGTAGATGAAATTAGTCCAGGGGTTCTTTTTTAGAACATTAGGGGGTATATTTACTAAGCAGGGAATTTGCTGGGGAATTTGCCCATAGCAACCAATCAGATTCGAGCTTACATTCTCCAGAATGTAAAATGAAACTGAGAGCTCGAATCTGATTGGTTGCTATGGGCAACTTCCCCACTTTTCAATTCCCCAGCAAATTCCCTGCTTAGTAAATATACCCCTAAGCATTGGAAGCAGACATCTGCAAAGTGGACATTTCCCAAACACAATTTTTGTCTCTTAAACAAATCTGTCCTGGGAACACTTCAAACTGCGAATGGGAAACCGAAAATAATTGAGCTACATGGGAGGGGTCGGTATGCAGATATTACAGTGAGGGTGTGCTAAGTTTTACACAAGGTCTTTGGCAATAAGCCTGTATCCAGCATCAATATGGATTTCCTCCTGAGATATTCATAACATAAATAAGAGTCAAATCAGTTTATAAAGAGTGTTTCAAATGGGATATACTATGTGATGTGATCATGGTCAGAAATGACAAAACATGCTAATACATTGTGCAGATGATCTACACGTACAGCATCAAAAAAACATGTACAGCAGCAATAAAATGTATACAATTTGTCCTATGGTCTACACAGAGCACCATTCTATGCATGAACCAATCCATGCCAATGCATGATATAGCCCCCCAGATTATTTCCGTATTAAACATGCAACTGTAAATTGTCTTTTCTTCAAGCAAACAGTGCAGCTAAAAACAATAGAGGGCCTANTACAGTGGGTATGACTGGTGAGGGATAGGTGTAATCAGTGTTGTGTGGGGTTGTCAAAAACATGTGAGCCCATTCATTACTGTACCCCTTCATAATACACTTGCTCTTTACCCCACTGTATCCCTTCATGCCAGAGTAGGGGTCCATATATCCCTATAGTAAGTTTGATTATGCTCCAAAATGCCCCATATTAAATTCAAGGGGAGAACTGAGTATAAATATGGGTGCATAAAAATTCCTATAATAGTGCCACCAAAATAGAGCTCCATATATCCCATAATATCCTCTACCTATCTCTCTCTTTCTCTATCCCTCTATATCTCTCAAATCACCACTTCATGCCCTTGTTTTTCTTCAACCCCCACACAATCTCTCTGATTTGCTTCACTTACCTTCTTTTCTCCTGTCACTCCCTGGCATGCAGGCTGTAACGGAATATGATGTGTGTACATCACAGCTGCAATAGATGGACTGCAGATGTAAATTGGGGATAGGAAATGACTTATATTAGTATAAGGGTGCTGACAGATTTGTCCCATCAGCCTTGTTACTAATCTGTGTTAATTGGGAACACTGTTCCACCGTGGCATTCCCCTGGCCCCCACCTGCCAATGATTGTGCCACCAACTCTTCACCCATCCTCCCTCTACATCTACCAGTGAATATATATAGGTGAGCTGTTTAAGATTGCTAATTATGGGCCGAGGTCCCAAAATCCAACTCTTATGGCCTACATTGACTTTCACAACTTCAGACAATGGAAAATGTCGGAAGTCTGGATCCATCCTCAGAGAGATGGCACATACAGTACTGTACTTCGTAATACCCAGACATACCTTCTTCTATTTCTAGGAATCATAGCTAGGTGTGATGTGCAGAATAGCTATGACATAATGGGGGAGAATCTTAGACCTGGTATAATATTAATACTATGATATTGTGTTCAATGTTTTTTTCTGAAGTACAATTTCTTAATGGGAGGTATAAGAGCAGCAACATGAGAGGAGCAATTTGGTGTGAAATCTCCAAAATATAGTGCCCCTATTAGACATAGCCTTGATTTGTTATCAATGAAACAGACAATGGATAAGCAATACAATATGAACATATCATTTTACATGGTAAATGAGAACTAAGCTACTTTTCTTCACTTTTTTTGTATATAGCGCTATCATATTATGTAGCTCTTTACAATTTGACACTCATTAAGATATGACTGGGTGGTAACGGAATATGTGGGGAAGGGGCCCTTATCTCTACACAGATGAGGTCTTGTCCAGAAATTGAACTCACAACCTCAGCAGTGTTAGATACATGTGCTAACCACTGAACCATTGTGCTGCCCTAAATGTATGTGTAAACATATTTTACTGGCCACCATTTGTTTACTAAATAAAATAGAAATTAGCCATAATATGATTATAATAAGCAATATGTTTTGTGCCAATATGTAACTTATTGCTTATATTAATTAAGAGATGTAATTGCAGATATAGTTGTGTATACTGGGAATGCATGTTAGAAGGCAACAAGAAAACACAACATTAGCATATAGGGAGAGAATAAAGTTGTGGCTTTAATAATACATGCTATAGATAATTTGATTTATCTATATGTTAGAGTACCATTTATTTAATGTAAATTCATGTGTAATTACAATAACATTGAATAAAATAAAATAAAGCAGCTGTACTTATCGGTTGCCAATGGAGAAGCAAATCCATGTACTTATTTCTTCCTCTGTGGATGTATATCCGTCCACCTAAGCAAGCAAGTCATTTTACTGTTTCTAAAGAAGTACCAGCTTCTGGAAATCATAGGCTTATTTGGGGATTTATCTGCTACCACTGGGTAAATAGAAGAGATTACATGACCTGCCTCAGCATACATCATTTCCCCACAGGTGAGAATGACCTGCTACCTTAAGAGTGACAGAGAGAAGTAAATGCCAGGAGTGAGTGCTTAGCAGTGAATATCAGGTGAAAAATGTCTTTATTAGTCCAAACTACACAAATCAACATACATAAAGAGCGGTGTTCAGCCTCTGGAAGCACAGGCTTTTATGTGCAGATGATTTCACGCCTGGGTTTTGTATCAAAAATAGGAACAAATTGTGAAAAAATAAAGAAACTTAAGGACAAAATAAAGTGCACATTAGTCATTACAGACTACTGAATTATATGGAATATGCTGAGTAGACCTATATTTCATATACTGAGGACACATATTACACTAATATAAACCTAATTGATACATCAGTTTATATGGAACAAGGTAAATGTGTGTATTATAGTATGTATGTAGAACCTACATAACATACATACATTTCAGACATACATAATACATACATTTCAGACTGTACATAATACATACATTTCAGACTGTACATAATACATACATTTCAGACTGTACATAATGCATACATTTCAGACTGTACATAATACATACATTTCAGACTGTACATAATACATACATTTCAGACATACATAATACATACATTTCAGACTGTACATAATATTACTTATTACATAATGATTCAGTTGTACATTTATATAATGTTCAGAATTTTTAAAGTATATTAGACAAATAATGGATTTTAAGATGACATATGAAGTACATGTTCATGTTATGATAACATTGTCGTTTAATTAAAGACAACGGGTGGTGTTCACACTTGAAGATCTACATGTACAAACATCCTATATTATATTATATCTGGCAAGTATGCTGGGATTTGTAGTTCTACTTGTGCTACACAGCTTCGATTTGCCTAAACTACTACAAGATGCAGGGAATATTCATAGCAAGAGATAGACTTCCAGACAGAGTGATGTTCCTGCATGAAGATCGCCTATGTACTAAGTGTAATACACAAGTTATTAGAACTTCCCAGCCTGGAATTCCCTATTCTATGTGTGCATAAGCAGCACTGGCATTCCCTATACGTGTGACTACCTTTTCAGTTTATAAATATACACATTTCCATATGTTTTCACACTGCTTGAAATGACTGATCACAAATAACACATTACTGTTATTATTGGCAAGGCTTTGTAGGAAATCTCACATGTTTATTTGTCCAAATATGAGTGACAATGCTTATACAATGCGCACGAGTTATTAAACACCGGCTGACAGGTTGAGAAATAATATAGTATGTCCCATTACCCACATCCTAGGCTGATGTTAATATTATGATAAAAGTAACATTTGAAGAGGTTAATTTTGGCTGGCTGGAGTTAAAAAAGCGAATATTTTAGCTTGTGCCCTCCTGCCTCTCCCAGCACTGGCTGTCAATCCAGGAGCTTGTTATCCTTACAAGGCATCACTTTGTTTGGCTGATCTCAGCAAGGTTTTCTTCTGCAAGTATACGTATAATTGCTATAATTCTACTGTATCATTTGGATCATTGTACTATTGTTGTTTTCTCTTCGTCTTTCTCTCTGGTAACGCTGAAATAACGCGCTCCGCTGGTAAATTAGCGGCTTGCGGATACACCACAAATGAATGAAAGTTAGTTAAAAATAAATAAATAAGGCAAGGCAATAACTTGGCAGCATTATGACATGGCAGAGAGTTATTGCATGTAATCAGGGCGCATTGTCTGCGGTGGCACAGCTCTGTACCAGTGCCACGCAATCTCTATTGTTTAAATACATGTTGCAGAGGAAGATGGGCTTAATTATGGGGCCCCGGCGGATCGCTGCAAGANACAGCTCTTTTATGCGAATATTTGATATTATTTAACAAAAAGTGGCTGCAAAGGCTTTCAAATTCATCTCTAATGAGCGAGATGCTCAGCATTGTTCGGGGGTTTATTTATGTGCAGAAATATATTCAATTAACCCTGTAAAAAAGAGAGATGCTAGAGAGATAGATAGATAGATAGATAGATAGATAGATAAATAGATAGATAAATAGATAGATAGATATGACATAGATAGATAGATAGATAGGTAGATAGATAGATATGACATAGATAGATAGATAGATAGATAGATATAGACAAACATGATATAGATAGATAGATAGATAGATAGATAGATAGATAGATAGATATAGTATAGATAGATAGATAGATAGATAGATATTAGTTAGACAAAGATATATTAAATAAATAAATAAACAACTGAATATATAGATAATAAATAGATAGATACATTGACTGATAGATATTAGTTAGACAAAGATATATCAAATAAATAATAAATAAATAAATAGAAATAGATAGATAGATAGATAGATAAATAATTGTATTATATTGAAGTGTTACAATACAGTAGGGTTCTTCTAGGATTCGGTGTTTATATTTATTTAAATTAAACTTGAAATGGTAAATTAAACCGTTTTATGGTTTACTACATGTATCTTGTATACTTGATTACCCACCGCTATTAGTAGTATACTGTATTTAAATGCATTTTGCTGTTACCTATTATACATTCAGTATTAACACCTTAATAAAAATCTATATATCATGTAATAACTTGTAAGTTTTGCGTGAATAATGCGGAACAGGATTCTGATCTGTATGACAATTTATATCAATATAGTGCGGAAGGAACAGCCAGAAAATCCCCTTTGGAGAGTGATTGTTATGCCTCTCAGGGACTGGGATAAATAGAGGAATAAATTGTAGACTGTTGAAGTTTGGGGAATGGATTGTGACAATGATCATTTGGGGACTGATAGCTGGAGACTGGGAATGAGGTCAAGGCTTTCTCTCTAGGTTAAATAGACTTTCCTGTAAAATTACATTCTCACTAGTGATAGACGTATCTCAGAGATTATTACAACAAAATAGGAAGAGAGGCCGGCAGACACAACAAAGAAANGGCTTTCTATTACCTGCAATGCTCGCAGCACTTGTACACACACATTCTTTATACAGATACTCAGACAGCGATCCCCTACACACACTCTTCTAAATGTGTGATTGTATTCATTTACATGAAGCTAATATAGCAGATATTATAGCATTGTGTTACATTGTCTCAATAGTGTACTGCCATAGAATCGTTATAGTATATATAATATACTGTATATATATATATATATATATATATATATGATAGATAGATTGATAGATAGATAGAATTCCACAATGTGATTTTTCCAGCTGGAGATGTGTAATGGAAAGGCTTAGGGACCACTGATGGCTCGGTGTAACTTACACACTTGACTGAGGCCAGTCTAACAACTTCATNCTTATAAAGCCCAATAGGAGATTGTCTATCACTTATTAGCATGAGAAAGACAGAGGCAGATTACAGGCATAAGAAGTTCAAATTATAAATCCTTGTATTTTTAAATACTGACTGTAAGCGATTCAAGTATGNCTATGTAAAAAAAAGAAATGATTAGGAAAGACGAAGTGGATAAAGGGGAGGATGGGTAGTGGTGTGGACGGCACATTAAACCTGCCCTGGATCACAATGTGCCTGGATCCAATGCAAAATATGCCCAACAAATCTATGTTACTAATAAAAGTGTATGAAGGCACTCTTAGCGGAATCACCTAGATATACATNGATATAGAGTATCAAATGATTTAACAGCTCTTTAAATCTTGTAACTCGCTATGTGTGATTGCCCTTCTCAGTAGTTTACATTGTATTAGCAATTGATTTCGTTTTTAGTATTTTTATTATTATTATCATTTGCCATAGTATAAAATGCAAAATAAATTCTTTTTTTACGTGGAAATAAGTAAATAATATTGTTA
>JABWIB010001579.1:30297-60764 GCA_016617825.1 Platyplectrum ornatum | reverse complement strand
CAGCCTTCTACCTTCTCTATATATATGCTCATCCTTCTACCTTCTCTATATATGTTCTCAGCCTTCTACCTTCTCTATATATGTTCCCAGCCTTCTACCTTCTCTATATATATATGTTCCCAGGTTTCTACCTCCTCTATATATGTTCTCATCCTTCTACCTCCTGTACAGGGAGGCATGGCCTGGTGCAGGCTCCCGCAGCTCTGTGTTCCCGGCCGTTTCTCGGTTCCCCTGGGCCATCGCCACCGCCACTGCCCAGTCCCTCTGGGCTCTCCATCCAGCCCCCACAGTCTGCGGTGCCATCCCGGCCCTGGGAGCCGTGCTCCCACTCACCTGTAAGCCGGCCGGCCTCCAGGCACCGCATCTCCCGCCGACTCCCGCTTCTCTTCACCTCCATTAGGGGTCCCGGACGCCGCTCCAGACGGGGCTCCAGGTGGGCTGCTGGCTGTGTCCTCCACTGGGGCTCCGGGGCAGAGAACTCTCCGGTGCTGCCCCGCGGGATCCTGAGGCCTCTCCACGTTCCCACGTGTCCAAGATGGCGGCCACCCGCGGCTGACTGCAGTGCCAGTCTCCTCCTGTGGGTCCTGGGCTCCACAGCTGGCCTCCTGCTCTCCTGCACCCTGCTCCTGGTGTCTGCCCTTCGGGGTGGCTCCTTGGGGTGGTCTGGCGCTGCCACACGGCCAAGCCAGGGGTTAACCTCTTCTGACCCTCCCTATTACTCCTGTGCCTAGAGCCCGTTGCCTCTGCTGAACCTGTCTCCTGTTCCCCAGGGGCTGCCTGCCCCCATCGCTATGTGACCACCTCACACCGCTGCCTCCATGCGGGGGGAGCGGACTCCAGTGCTTGAGTGACATGTGAAGAACCGCCAGCACCTTCAACACCTCTTGACCGCTCTCCTATGGGCAGCCTCCGCAAGGGCACTCCGAGATCGTCCACTTCTTCAACCAAAGCCAACGCTCCCCCCCCAGTCTGATGTCCCCCAATTTCTCACTCCGAAGCGACCCCAGGACTCCTTCTGCTTCATCTCTGCCGGTCTCCTCGTCTGGACCCATGGAAGCCGCAGGCAAAATGGCCACCCAGCCCCCTGAGGTGGTCTCCCACACCGAATTCAATGAAATTCTGCGGCGTCTTGAGACAATCCCCACGAAGCAGGACCTCCCTCCAAGCAGATGTTGCGCAGATTGGTGATCGGGTCTCCACCTTGGAAACTGCTGGTGAGTCCACTGCTGACCTTTTTTGCCAGGTCCAGGCCCGATAAGATGCCCACCACCAGGAGCTGCATGACCTTCACCGGCGGTTGGAGGACCAGGACAACCGGGGCCGGCGCAACAACCTGCGGGTCCTTGGTATCCCTGAGGATGTCCCTCCCAAAGGTATTGTTGATGCCCTCACCGCCATCTTCAACGATCTCCTGGGAGCCCATCCAGATGACACGATACTATTTGACCGTGCCCACCGTGCACTCTGGCCACCGAACTTGCAGCCGATAAGCCTAGAGACATCATCTGTTGGCTCCACTACTACCGTGTGAAGGAGCAGATCTCGGAGCAGGCCCGTCGTCGTACTTCCCTGGAGTTTAACTGAATCCCCATCCAGATCTTCCAGGCCCTATCATGGCACACACTTCAGCAGCGCCGCCTCCTCAAGCCACTCACGGATGAGCTGAAANGCCATAAGATCAAGTTCCGCTGGGGCTTCCCCTTCAGTATCCAAGCTACCCACGATGGCCGTCTGTTCACCCTCCGGGACCCAGAGGGGCTGGACTCTTTCTGCGGCGCCCTGGACCTCCCCCGGCCGGCCCTACTTGATTGGATTAACCACTATGGCCCCTCTCCTCAACTTTCCCTCCCTCGGCACGAATCATGGCAGCAAGTGAAACGCTCCAAGCGCAAACCTCAAAGGCCTGCCCGGCTCACCTTGGGAGGACTCTTGAACGGATGCAGTCACTTCGACACCCCCTCTGATGATGCTGGACTGCAGTGCTCATGGGCCCTGGGCCCTCTGGAGCCTCCTGTGGGGGCAGAATCCATGTCTGACCTGACGTGCTCCGCTTTTCTCTACCCGCCCCCTGTGGTCGATTGCCCTCCCCTGGGGCTGACCGGGGTCTCGCCAGCAGACTTGCTCCTCAACGGGTGATGCTCTCACAGAGCTCTTTAACTGTTTTGAATGTTGTTGGTACGTTTTCTGTTGACTTACCGTGTTCTCTTCACCTCACTCTCCCTGGACCTCCTAGTTGCCCTATCTCTCTTTCCACTTTCCTGTTTTGCACATGGTGTTTCTGTTCAACACCATGCCCGTTGATGCGGATTATGGCTCTGGGGCCTTTCTTGGACCCCTCCCCCTTCCCTCCTGCTCCTGGCTCCTACACTGTGCCTGTTATCTATTCCCCACCTCCCCCTGCTCTCTGCATCCCTTCCCCCCTTCCCTATGTCCCCGTCTCTACTAGGCCTCCCATTGGTTGACAATCGCCTTGGTTGCCTCCCAGAACTGCATCGGTGTTCTTGGACTGTGCTCTCCCTCCTCCACATCCCTGATGACGATGGTGGGAGATACGTTTTCCGTCCTCTCCCTTAATGTGCGAGGCCTTAACACTCCGGAGCGTAGATCTAAGTTCTAAGGGTAGACATTGCTTTCCTGCAAGAAACCCACTTCCGCGAGGGCTCTGCCCCTCCTTTATCTCACCCCCGCTACCCGCTGGTATTCTATGGCCATAACCCCTCTAGTAAATCTAAGAGGGTTGCCATACTCCTTTCCAGACGCTTCACCCTCACTGATACCGTCGCAATCCCCCTTGGCGAAGGCAGGGGTCTCATTGTTAAAGGTAAATTCTTCGCCCAATCCTTTACCCTGGTTAACCTCTATGCCCCGAACACAGGCCAAATTCCCTTTATTTCCAAAATGCTGGACCGCGTAGCGGCTGAGCGTGAGGGTGCGCTCATAATGAGGGGCGACCTTAACTGGACCCTGGACCCTGCTTTAGACTCCTCCCGCGCAGCGAACCGACTGACCCCGACCTCCCTCAGACGGATGCGGAAGCTCTTCCATGATGCTCAATTGGTAGACTCTTGGAGGCTTCTGCACCCTGGTGAAAGGGATTACACATTCTACTCCCACTCTTCTGATACGTACACCAGACTTGACTACATTTTTCTAGATCACTCCCACCTCCACCTTCTCAGTGATGCGGACATCGGCCCCCTGACTTGGTCTGACCACTCGCCCCTGACTGTTACGCTCACTATCCCGGACTCCTGCCCTACGGATTTGACTTAGCGGTTCAATGAGCCAATGAACCTAACTCCCTGCTCAACGTGGACCTTAAATTGTACGTTAAGCTCCTGGCCAACCGGTTACTGCCCCTCCTTCCGGACATTGTCCACTCTGACCAGGTGGGCTTTGTCCCGGGCCGCGAGGCGCGGGACAACACCACCAAGGTCACCAACCTTGTACTCCTCGCCTACCGTGATAATCTCCCTCTGGTCCTCCTCTCTACGGACGCCGAAAAGGCGTTCGATAGAATTGCCTGGGACTTCATGCAGGGGGTGCTTGAACACTTGGGTATGGGTCCCCCCTTTTTTGGAAAAATCCTAGCTCTCTACCATGCTCCCTTGGCACGACTCTGGGTTAATGGTGTCCTGTCTGACCCCCTACGCATCTTCAGTGGCACCAGGCAGGGATGCCCGCTGTCCCCACTGGTCTTTGTACTCTGTATGGAGGCCTTGGCCCGGTCAATCCGTATCAATCCTTTGATAAGGAGTGCAGACGGTGTCTGGAGAGGTGAAGAGGTGAAGCTAGCCTTGTTTGCTGATGACGTACTTACCTTTGCCGCTGACCCGGTGTCTACCCTCCCCGCGCTGCTGGCGGAGTTTCAGAGGTTTGGCGCGCTATCAAATTTCAAAACCCCACAGACTCGCTGCCCTGAGGCGGGACTTCTGCAACTGGTCGTCCAGGCGGCTCTCCTGGCTGGGCCGCTTGAACTCCATTAAGATGAATATCTTACCCCACTGCCTCTACTTGTTCCAGGCACTGCCCATCCACATCCCACCGCTCTTTTTCAAATCTGCCCAAACCCTGCTGATGGACTTGGAACGGGAGGCGGCCTCGTTGCCGTAGAGATGTTCTCTACCGNCCCAGGCACCTGGGGGGTCTCCAGGCCCCATGCCTCCTCACTTACTACAAGGCTTCTATGCTTCATCGGGTTGTGGATTGGTCTGCTCCCACCCAGGCTAAACAGTGGGTGGCGCTGGAGGCCCAGTTCTCGCCGGCAGTAATGCAGTTCCTTCCATGGCTCCCAACTCTCCCCTCCATTCCGCACCTGACGATAGCCCCGACCCTCTCCACCTGGAGGTACTTCCACCTCAGAGGCTCTCTTTCCTCTCGTCACTCACCCTTGACTCCTCTGGTTTACAACACGGACTTTACCCCAGGCTTGCGCCCCTCATCTCTCCAGCGTTGGCTGGGGGCAGGCATTTTGAGAGTTTGCCACCTCCTCCATGATGGGACCCTCCCCTCTTTCCCGAACCTTCAAGCTGCACACTCCCTCCCTGCTTCTGACCTCTGGACCTATACCCAACTATCCCACCTTCTCTCTGACGCGAGAACTAGATCCCACTTCAGACGCCCCCTCACTCCCTTTGAGTCTCTAGCCTCCCATGACACCCCTCCCCAACATGTGGTCTCCCATATCTACCAGCTACTGCTGGGTACCAGATTCTACGGTGTGCTGAACTATGTGTCAGCCTGGCAGCGTGACCTAACCGACACTCCCTCTGATGACGAATGGGCTAGTATCTTTAGGATGGTCCACCAGTGCTCCCGGAGCCTCTCTGTTGTCGAGACCCAACTTAAAATCCAGACTCGATGGTACAGGACCCCCAGCTCTTGCACTCCTTCATGCCCACAGTCCTGGCCAACCTCTCCACTGGCACTATGGCGCATATCTGGGGAGGTTGCCCCTCCCTTTCCCCAATCTGGGAACAAGTCATTGCAATCACCAAACGGATTCTGGGCCCTGACATCCCTACTGGCCCCAAATTCTGGCTGCTCTCCCTCCCCCCCTATCCCCTCGCCCGGTTTTAACATTCTCTCCTTATGCACCTGGGGAATGCAGCCAGGGGGGTCATTCCAGTCCACTGGAGATCAGCCTCGCCTCCTTCCATTCAGGAGTGGTTTCGTCGCATAGAGTTTTACTGCTCTATGGACGACATCATCCTCTCTGCGACCGACCGATACCCGACATACCTCGCGACCTGGGGACCTTGGCTTCGCTTCTCTGAGACCGACCAGTTCCTTGACCTGTCTTCCACTCCTTCTCCGTAGTCAACCCCATCATCTCATCTCTGCTTTTCCTCATGTAGGCCGCTACCTTTAAACCCCCTTCCCCCTCTCTTTCCTGCTCCGCTCCCTCCTTTCCCCTGTTTTCTGTCCCCGACTACGCACCTCTGTACTTTGCACATGGTTATTGTTCAGATGCTGAGTTTACTTCCCTGCATTTGTTTATTGCTATTTGTTGATGTGCACTGTTTTCCCTTGTGCCTTTTTGGTGTAATGTTTAACCGTGTATTACTGATGCTCAATAAACAGAGATTTGACACTACCTTCTATATATGTTCCCAGCCTTCTACCTCCTCTATATATGTGCTCATCCTTCTACCTCCTCGATATATATTCCCAGCCTTCTGACTTCTCTATATGTGTGCTTAGCCTTCTACCTTCTCTATATGTTCTCAGCCTTCTACCTTCTCTATATATGTTCTCAGCCTTCTGCCTTCTCTATATATGTTCTCAGCCTTCTGCCTTCTCTATATGTGTGCTCAGCCTTCTGCATTCTCTATATATGTGTGCTCATCCTTCTACCTCCTCTATATATATATATATGTTCTCATCCTTCTGCCTTCTCTATATGTGTGCTCAGCCTTCTGCCTTCTTTATATGTGTGCTCACCCTCGTACCTCCTCTATATATGTGCTCATCCTTCTGCCTCCTCTATATATGTTCCCAGCCTTCTACCTCCTCTATATATGTTTTCAGCCTTATACCTTCTCTATATATGTGTGCTCAGCCTTCTCTATATATTTGCTCAGCCTTCTCTATATGTGTGCCCATCCTTCTGCCTTCTCTTTATATGTGTGCTCAGCCTTCTCTATATGTGTGCTCAGCCTTCTCTATATGTGTGCTCAGCCTTCTCTATATGTGTGCTCAGCCTTCTCTATATGTGTGCCCATCCTTCTGCCTTCTCTATTTATTTGCTCAGCCTTCTGCTTCCTCAATATGTGTGTCCAGTTCCCTACCCCCTCTATATGTGTGTCCAGTTCCCTACCCCCTCTATATGTGTGTCCAGTGTTGGACAGACTAGTGCATGGTTCCAGAGATCTTAGTAAAGCTGTGGATCCCAGGGGCGAAGTCAACAGATCATGGGGTGGTCATGGTACTCCCCTGTTATCCTTATGATCAGCCTGGACCTGGAACATGTGTTCCNCCCTTACTGCTCCCCTTCTGTAGGTAGCTTACTGATAGTATACACTCTGCTGTCTAAACAGTGATCATACTGCTGGCCTGAACAGGACGATGTCCATTGATCAGCAGTAGTTACATGTGGTAGGCTATACATTATATTGGAAGTTTGTATTATCTGTATGTGAGACAGTTGTTATAAATCACTTTTGCTTTTGTAACAAAATACAATTTAAAGTTGAATTCAACTCTGTAAAGGTCAGACATTTGTCTTTAATGTCATTTTAGAGCAGTAATACTTTTTGGAGAACTCATATTTCACTGAGAGCTATTATTTACTTATTAACCCACATTCTCCAAGTCTGCTTTACAGGAATTATTCCATATGTTCCTGATTTGGTTCCAGTCCACTGTGTTCCATTGATGCACACAGCCCTAAATTATAGTTATTTAGCTATTGGAGAGGGTATACTTTGTAACTGCAATGTTTAGAATTCTGACATGGTTAATAATTAGACATTCTGGCACCAATTGGAGCTAAGAGAAGCAGCAGGGACACAGGACTTTAAAGTGCAATCATCCCCGCAATCCAGACTTCCAATAAATGACATTTGCAGCAGTGGGGGCGTGTTGCGCCTGTGGGATGGGTTTAGTATTACAATGTACATAGTGAAATTAATAATAACCAGCGTTCGCAAGATTCTAAAGGCTGGCTTAATACAAAAGTAATGGATTGGCTTTTACATTGTTTTGGAAGTTTTTTTTTCTAATTAACAAAGAGTGAAGCACAAAAGCTGCGCGTAGCAGTCGTCCTAATTAGAAACATTTCTGTGTATCATGAAAGAAACGGGATCTTCTCTCAAAACCCACACACTGCATAACAGCTGCTCCTGCTAAGAATAGAGTAAGTGGAGACGAAGTTGTGGCAGACATAAACAGCTGTGTAAAAACAGCATGGCTATGTGCGGAGGCATGTCTACTTATTGTCATCTGCAGGTTATTGTGTGGGGTGTTAAAGTGTGGATAAAGTGAATAAATGCAGATATTATGCTATTCATATCAGAGGCGGTACTAGCGAGTCGTGGGCCCAGGTGCTAAAATATTTTTTGCTCCCCCCCCCCCTCATAAATAAATAAATAAATAAATAATTAAATTGTTATTGCACTATTATTATTTTTTTTTTTTAACTCTTTTCACTTCCACGTGTTATCAGTTGTGATGTATTACACTGGTTATATTATTTTTGTTAGTGTTTTTGTTCTTACATTTTTCCCTATTTTTTTGGCCTTCTAAATAGTTGTTTAAAATGTCAATGATTGGAGAGAGAGAGAGAGAGAGAGAGACAGTCAGTAGAGACAGTCAGTCAGTCAGAAGAGAGACAGTCAGTCAGTCAGAAGAGAGACAGTCAGTCAGTCAGTCAGAAGAGAGACAGTCAGCCAGTCAGAAGAGAAACAGTCAGCCAGTCAGAAGAGAGACAGTCAGCTAGACAGAAGAGAGACAGTCAGCTAGACAGAAGAGAGACAGTCAGCTAGACAGAAGAGAGACAGTCAGTCAGTAGAGAAACAGTCATCCACTCAACAAAGAGAGACAGTAGAAGAGATAGTCAGCAATACATTACCTTTCCTACTATTGCGTCTATGCTGCACGTTGTCTTGTGGAGAGGGGAGGGGGGAGGGAGATGACAGGAGAGAATAAGGAGGGGGGGAGTGGAGCGATCTCTATACATACACTGAGCAGGACAGCATGGATGGGAGCAGCATCATCTCCAGTACCTGATGGAACTGCTTTGTGGCATAAACGGCTGTGTGGTGTTGGGCCCATGTGTGTGAATGGGCCTTGGTGCTTTGCACCTGCTGCACCGCCGGTAGTTCCGCCCCTGATTCATATATAAATATTCTCCAGGTGCACAAATGCAATTATTCATTACTTAATGCATGCATCATATAGTATAATCTACCACATGCATGGCCTTACCATGTGCTGCTTTGTGATTCCCAGGCCCGGTTGGTCCTAGTGGCAGCCCTGTACGTGTAGTTTGAGAAAACCTGGAAAGTGGCACTTTTCCTTCCCCTGTTCTAGAGAAGCACTATCACACACTACTTGCTCTGTCTTTGTGTCACTATGATAGAGGAATGAATTGCTCTCTGGCTATATCTGTTCCTGACTGGGAGCATTAATAGTGAAGTTCTATAAAATGGTATCAATGGAAGTGTGACTGGGAGTAATGGTAAAAGTATTTACTAATTTAAGAAATTGTAAAAATAAACTGGCTACAATATACAGTATAATGCAATAAACCTGTAAAAAGGTGAGAACTATTTCAATACATTCTATTACTACTACACCAGTGGTTTTCAATCCATCTTAATCGAGGCACCATTAGGGTCTCCATAATTTTTCACTGCACCCCTAAGACAAAAAAAAAACTTTTAAGCTTTTTAAGGGCCCTATTCAATTCAGCTTCGCGTCTCATTTTCTACCTTACGCTATTTGAGTAAGGGTGAAAAACTCGTGTTCGCAGCTCATTGAGTCATGTAGAGACTGGAAAAAATGCACATCTCAATCATAATAATGAATCATAATAACTATTTAGGTAAAGACAGAAATACTTCAGGTTGATTTGTGCGCGTGTAACTCTATCAAAGTGCCACCACATCAGAATTTTTTTTTTTACGGCACCTCAATGAGAACGTTGCGGCACCCCAGGGAAACCCACCGCACACCTTGGGAACCTCTGTATTACACACTTATGCAATACTGTTTAATGCTACTTTCTGGTTAGTATCAGAATACTTCTGCTTTTAAATGTTATTTGTNAACTAAAAGTTAAGGGACTTCTCAGTTGTGAGGAACCCCTTGGACAAGGGTCAGTGAAGAATAACCTTAAGTAAAGTTGTATGAAAGGAAAAAAGATGTAAATAGTTTTTAATTTCTTTTAAAAAATAGTTTGTTTAAATTAATTTTCACATGAAAACAAAAGGAAAAAAGAAAATACAATTAGATTCAGTTAGAGAGTAAAATGTGCAGTCATTAATAAAACATTGGCAGTTTTTAATTGCTAACATAATTTAATACCTTACCTTTTCTGACTTTCCGAAGTGTGGGGTGGGGATTAATGTCACAAACACGCCATGGTATCGCATCCATCCATAGTAACGCTCAGTCCTTAAGGCGCTTATTTGCAGTAAGTCATTTTTCTAGTGTTATGTTGTGGACATTTTACTGGACTAACCCTAGAGGCTGCTGTGACTTCTCATTAATCACCAGCCCCTGATCAGCCTGGTATATTAGGACTACCCAGGCTGATCAAGACTGCTGGTCAATGTATGTGCATGTTTTACCTGATTTCTTGGTACATCTGCCTTACTGCTTTCCCTGGTCTGCAGATACCTTCCTCCATGTGCTCATGGTTCCAGCTGGCCTTATGTAAATGAACTTTTTAAAACTCATTACTGTTTGGTTTTCTGTATTTTATGTTTTTAGGTTTCTTTGTGTATTTATATTCATCCAGTATCATTTGTTGACCCTACTTATACCCTGTTTACATAGACAACCCTGATAAATCTGTTTTTAACGAGCAGGGTTGTTAGCTGTGGATCTGAATTACCCTGGTAATTAACCCTGTTCACAGTGCTGAATTACCACAACTACTACAAACTACCCTGGTAATTCACAAACTACCCTGGTAAACACAGTTCACACATAGAACCAAGGTAGTTAGTAGTAATTGTAGCGCAGTTCACACTGAGCACACTACCCGGTTAGTTCAGTCAACCTGGGAAGTTCACTGAAATACCCGGGTAATAGCTCTCTGTGTGAACGGGGTATCAGTGTACCTTCACCACTGCACAAGTTTATCCTCACCATCAGGTGCTCATGCTAAGACATGGCACCAGTCAGACTTTGCACCGTGGTGTGCGGTTATCACCGCCTGTACGCAAGAGATCTGTGTATATGTAACAGTGAGGTCCGGGAGATTTGCTGGGTCTCACAAATTCTGTCAATATGAAGTAATGACTGGTAGAGAGGCTGCGCTATCCTGATGTGGAAATCACAGCACAGCCTCTCCCTTATCATAACCCATCACAAGGAGATACCGGCTTAGCTTACTAATGTTTGTAGAAGTGAGAAAAGATTTGTAAGGGATTATGCATGTAAATGTGCATATTAATGGTACTGGGTGGGAATTCAGTAACTGACGAATCTTCGGTGAGAATTCGTTTCGTCAGCGTTCGTCAGTGTAAGAAATTCGTCAGTGACGGGTGATGTATAGTATTCAGTAAGTGACGAATTGTATTGACGGAAAAAAACAACTGACGAATGCTGACGAAAAGCACTGACGAAAAACTGAGATTCGTCAGGCAAAATAGCCTCAAACTGACGTATACACTGACGAATTTGACTGACGGAATCCGAAAACTCGTCATGACGAATTCTGAAACTAAAGTCACCACTGACGAATTCTGCAATTCGTCACTTACTGAATTCCCCCCCTGTTGTGTCATTTCTGTGTGTAACAGCAAGACGGTCAGTCTATCAGCAACCTCCATACTTTATGCTCAGTTTAGGGAATGGAATTAATGGTCTTCCAACTTTGATCTCTTGATATTGTATTAGATAAATAATTTATGTTTCAGTTTAATGAGAGGCCTTTAATCATTCCCTGCTATCCAAAAAAAGCCTTTCCCCTGTACAGTAATTAAACGTGTCTGTAAAAGCTGATCACATTCCTTGTCCAAAGTTATTGCTTAAATCTATACACTCAAAGCAGTAGAGACGCTCATTATGTGCTGCTTAAGGAGACCTTATAATTGATTATTAGGTTATTAGTTTTAATAGAAAAGCAATCATTATTATGTACCTTTTTAGCACTACAATATTGCGCAGTTCTGTACACAGAATATCCATATGCACATTAGTCTAGAGGCAGAGCTGCCATTTCTGTCCCATGTCCCCTCTGTATTGTTTTCTACAAGGGGCACTACATACATATGCACAAGATGTCATTGCTCTACACTTACATGTAACAGAGCCGGCACTTGAAAGACAGTGGAACCACTGGACGTGTGGAGGGTGGCTTCCTAAAGACTCTGCTGGGTCTTCAGACCCTGAATCCTGAGGAAAATGAATTTGTACCTAGCTCTTCAGGATAGCTTTGGCAGATTTTATTAGCATACCCTGCAACCAGTGGTGGGATTCAGTAGGTTCTCACTGGATCCATAGAACCTCTTCCTAATGTTGGTATTGATTCTCAGAACCGGTTGTTAATGGTTGCCAGCTGCGAGCATTAAACTTGGGTTACCGCAGCCTCTGGCTGGGACCTCCTTGCTGGGACCTCTTGTTGTTTGGTCCCTGGAACCCTCTGTTGAAGCCTGGGATCCCATCTAGGTCTGAACTTGTCACGGCTTACAGTACTTCCTGCCTATAGGCCGCACTGTTCCAGGCATAAAACAGCTAAATCTATCAGCTCGCTGATGATTTCAGTATGACGTCATGACCAAAGTGACCAAACTGGCCTTTTATTATATGTGAGGATGATTATTGCAGCTCCTGTATCTCCAGGTAACAGGTCCTTATGATATCATTAATTATATATATAATTATGGGATGTTACTTGTGGGCCACTGCTGTGGTCTTGCCCCCCAGGCCAAAATTTGCCAGCCTGCCCCTGACCACCGGTATAGAAGCTGGGATACAGATTATGCAAATCCATAAATGAAATGCGGTACATGCACACTTACAAACTTCATGCAGTTTCCAATCCCTGTGTATGTATAACATCCAGTATGCAGAAGTCAGGTATATCATGCCTAATTCTACAATGATCCATAAGCCACTAGCTTCTATTTACAAATGACTTTAGTAACTTCCCCTTTTATATTAGTAGCCTAAATGTAGATGAGCAATACTAGCCACTTACCCTGCTCATATACTGTGCAAAACTATTACCAGGCACACTAACCAAATACATAACGTATTCACAGCTTTCTAAGTGTTGCATAAATGAAACAGCACTGTAAATATAATAATGCTTTGATGTAGTAAGGACTTCAATCTAACAGTCCATTAACTTGATGGTGCATCTAATGAGATGAAGTTTCTGTAATGTCACACATCAGGATTATTAAAAGAAGAATTAAAACAGGACGATGCCAGGCTGTATACTAATGTAATGCTATAACAACATAGAAAACAGAAAGGTTCACATTCTCTAGAACAGGTTTTCAAGGGTTGTTTTCCAATCTATTCGATTAATTGGCCTCCAGTTAATGACCTAATACGGCCTCTGCAGAACCAAGAGGATAACCTTCACAGTACATAGATCCATGAGAAAAGATTAGTTCAATGTGCAACAGGTAATGAGGAAGGAAGTGTGCTTAATTATCTTCACTGCAATGGCGTTTTGATGACTTTCTGATCCAGTTGAGATACAGAGCTCATAAGTTTCAGGCAGAAGTTTTGGCAAACCCAATTTGCTGACCCTGAAAAGCTACTTTCTGAGATATCTACCTCAGGCGATGCGCTCCAAAACATGAATTAATTCACTCCTTTTCTTTAAATATTGATAAGTGAACATGGGGAGGAAGGAATCTTGCACTGAGATCAGCAATCTCTATGCAGCGGTGCCATGGAACCGCACATAGCCATCCTTCCAAGAGAATGAAGTAACAGCGATGGGATAAAGAATGTGCCTTATATCTCTTTCTATTGCTGCTCAGCTGCATGAGTGCCTGTCATGTCCCCATACAAATCAATTATCTCTATGTGTGCTTCTCTCTACTCTCCATACACTCGTCAGAAAAACAGAAATGAAGAGAATGGGAATGAAATCCTCTTGATACACAACCAAAGTCTGTCTGCTTGCATATATGTATGTGTTCACTGTCTCTCAATCTGGCCTGTCATTTATTTTTAAGAATATAACTTATTTATTTTTGCTTATTAAACAGGACACTGCACGCATGCCTTACATAATCCCTTTCTGAGCAGTTCTATAATAAAAAATAAAATAAAAAAATAAGTCTTATTGTGTACCATAAGGGTTAATTAAATGGTGGCTATGGATGTGCCAATATGGGAGGACTTGTTTGCCAGCCATGGGTGGTTTTTGAAGGGGTTATGATGACTTAGCATGGTTATACAAGGTGGACTATGTGACTCTGCTTTCCTGGCCACCAGAATGAGTTTCTTTCCTTTTGGCTATCATCGTCATAATCTATGCTTACATATTATACTGTTTTATATGTGTAGTTTTACAAAAATGTATATGATTTAATTATTTTATTTATTTTATAAACTGTGGTCTGTTTCATGTTTTGTATTTCCCAGTTAAAATGTAAGTTGAGGGTTACACATAGGTACAGAGACATAGGACTGGATCCAGACTTGTGTACTATTGAACTCATGATCATAAAGTTACAAGTGGACAAAACCATGTTGAATTGCAGGGGGAGGTAAGTTTCATTAGACTATTAGAATTGAGCGATGATGTTTCCAGCACAAGTGTAATAACAGTGTAACAGTAACGCTGGTCAGTATCTGTGTGCAACATGCAACAATACAGTATTCTCCCTGCATGCAAACACTGACATTCATTTTACCCCCCCCCCCCCTGCAATTCATCATGGTTTTACCCACTCATAACTTTACGCTCGTAAGTTCAATATTATGTAAGTCTGTATCCAGTCTATAGACCATCAACGACTAGGCTTAGTTTGGTTAAAGCTATTCTATAAAGAGTGGATTTTTGGAAAAATTGAATATGAGAGTAACAGGGCCTATATTTACTAAACTGTTGGAATGACAAATTGGAGATGATGTCAGTGGCAAACAATCAGATTCTAGCTTTCAGTTACATACTGGAGAATGAGAGCTCAAATTTGATTGTTAGGGGCAACAATTTAATTTTGTCATTCCCGCCGTTTAGTATATATAGGTCCAGGTAAGAAAATTGAAACAGTCTACCTTACAAATGTAATGTACAATAGTGACAGCAGACAATGTAAACATCATTCTCTTTGTTTCTCCCACAGCAGATGGTCCGGGAGCAATACACCACAACTACAGACGGAACAAGCCTAGAGCCTCCGGAGAGGCAGTATGTCTATAATATTGGGATTTACGGCTGGAGAAAGCGCTGTCTATACCTGTTTGTTCTTCTTCTCCTCATTATCCTGGTTGTGAATTTTGCTCTAACCATATGGATTCTGAAAGTAATGTGGTTTTCACCGGTAAGTAAAGTCTGTTTCCCTAATATTCCTAATATTCAGACATCATTCTATGGGGAAAAATTTCATTATAATGAATCACAATCAAAATTCTGATTCCCCCTCCCTCAGTATTCAGTGCATTTACATAAGATTGCCGCTATATGTGCCATTGGATCTTAATTGGACCACTGTGATCTATGCGTGCATGTACAAAGTGTGGATTTGCAAGCATTTCATCATTATGATAAATGTTTGTTCTTTAGAACCTGTTTAAATATTTATGTATTTATTCATGTATTACCAGGTTTTTATATAGCACCATCATATTGCTTAGTACTTTACAATTTGTATTTGATTTGTATCAGGCTGAACTGGTGGGAAATAGGGCCCTGCCCCATACCTACATTATAGATTGAAGCATACAGTTAGGCCATAAATATTGGGACATTGGGCTCTATACACAACCACAATGGATTTGAATTGAAACAGACTTTCAGCTTTAATTTGAGGGTATTTACATCCAAATCAGGTGAACATTGAATTACAATGGTTGCTATATGTGCCTCCCACTTTTTAAGGGGCCAGAAGTAATGGGACTATTAAATCAAAAGCTATTGCATGGTCAGGTGTGGGCTATTCCCTTGTTATTTCATCATCAATTAAGCAGGTAAAAGGTCTGGAGTATATTCTAGGTGTAACATTTGCATTTGGAATCTGTTGCTGTTAGCTCTCAATATGAGTTCCAAAAAGCTGTCTCTGTGAAACAAGCCATCATTAGACTGAAAAATTAAAACAAACCCATAAGAGAGCGAGCAAAAACATTAGGGGGGGAATTCACTAACTGACGATTTCTGCAGAGATTTGATATCATCAGCATTCATCAGTGATGTGAAATCGTCAGTTATTGGTGATGTATAGTATTCAGTAAATGACGATGTCTATTGACGATATGTAATGTCTGACGAATGCTGACGATATCCATTGACGAAAAAACTGGTATTCGGCAGGCGATATTGCACTAAACTGACGTATACACTGACGATTTTCATTGAAATCGTTATGTCGAATTCACATAAAGAAATCACCATGCCCAATTAGAAGTCAAGTTACTGGTAATTTTTGTTAATCAACTGCAAATTATGGCACATAATATTTATGTGTCAATGACTATATAAACTTGTGCCTGGGCAATTTCCTCAGAGGTGTTTGGAGCTTGGTGAGGTCGGGAGAGTGGTTTGTGGTTGGATTTGAGAGTGGTATATTTATTAGTGACTGTTGCAGCTTCCATTTTTATGAATGGTCAAACATGCTTTCAGTGATGTATGAGTGCCTTTATATAGTGCTCCTATGGAAATCTCCACTCTCTGTTGACGATTGGCCATTTGACAAATTTCCAAAATCGTCATGAAGATGTGTGAGAGAATACAATATTCGTCATTTAGTGAATTCCATTTTTGTATCCATTGTATTGCAAAGATCGTCACAGCGATATCACATTGACGATCTGTAAACGTCAAACAAAATGACGAAAAAAAACACATTCGTCACTTGAATACACATTTGTGGAAATCGTCAGCAAAATCGTCAGCCACTGACGATTTCTGTAAATCGTCAGTTAGTGAATTCCCCCCCAGGTGCGGCCAAATCAACTGTTGTAACATTCTTAAAAAGAAAGTACGCATCAGAGAACTCAGCAACACCAAAAGACTCGGAAGACCACGGAAATCACCCTGTGTTGGATGACAGAAGAATCATTTCACTGTTAAACCCCTTAACAACAGGTGGCGCAATCAAAAACACTCTTCAGAGGGTTGTCGCAGTCAACAATCAAAAGAAGACTTCACAAGAGTTAATATAGTGGGTTCACCACAAGGTGTAAACTATTGGTGAGCAAAAAAAACAGGAAGACTGCCAAACAGCATCCACAAAAGTCATTACAGTTCTGGAACAACATCCTATGGACAGATGAGACAAAGATCAACTTGTACCTGAGTGTTGGGAAGATGATCCAAAAAATACAACTTCATCAGTGAAGAATGGTGGTGGTAGTGTCATAGCATGGGCATATACAGTATATGACTGTCAATGGAACTGGTTCCCTTGTATTTGTTGATGATGTGACTGCTGATAAAAGCAGCAGGATAAATACTGAAGTGTTTCGTGTAATAATGCTTCAGATGCTTCAGAACTCATTGGACGGTGCTTCACTGAGCACATGGATAATGACCCCAAGCATCTTGCAAGAGTAAACAAAGAGATTTTTAAGGCCAAAACGTGGAATGTTATGCAATGGCTAAATTAATCACCTGACCTGAATCCGATTGAGCATTTCACATGATGAAGACAAAACTGAAGTGAAAATGACCCAAGAACAAGCAGGAACTGAAGACATTTGCAGTAGAGGCCTGGCAGAGGATCACCAGGGATGAAGCCCAGCCAAGGATTTGCAACAAAGTTAGATATAGGATTGTTTCCTTTGTCCCATTACTTTTGGTCTCTTATAAAGTTGGAAGCACATATAGAAAGTGTTGTAGTTCACTGTTCCCCTGATATGGATGTAAATACCCTCAAATAGGTGGAATTTGAGGGTATTCAATGGTTACACATAGACTAAGGACAATTTAGTCAGCTGCCAATTAACCTACCAGCAAGTGAGAGGAAACCGGAGTACCTGTAGGAACCCCACACAGACACCAATGAACATATGATAATGTATTAGCAAACACTCCTAATATAATTCTAAAACTTTGTATTTTGGTGCAAGTTAAAGTTCCAAGTAACATTTCTATTGTGAAAATACAATTCTAAATTGATTCTAATTACAGGTTGCTTTTCAAGTTTTCTTCTAAATCAAATGATTAGAGACCATGAGTACTGAGCATGAACATGTATGTGCATCACTNGTAAAAGTCAGACTGCAACACAACTCTTTTAGACTTGGGATCTACTGAAAGTGGTGCAATGTACAGTATAGGCTTCCAATGTCCATGCATGGTTACCATTTTCTATATTAACTATGTTTAATCTCCAGATTATGAAAACCATTTTAAAAAAACAAACATTGTTTTTTATCATAAGCCAAAATATATTTCAATGTTTATTAGTTCTTTTATTGTTTAGTTAATCTTTCCATTTCTATTTCTTTATGTACTGATTACACAGTTAATCACATTGTTAAAGATTTTTGCTTAAGCAATTAAAATAAGTTTTAGAGCTTAATGTTGTCATTGATCATTTTTCCAATTGATGTTAATTATTATGGATATGAGCTTGTTAATGTTCCATGATTCAATTTACTTTCGCTTTAATCCCTTCTACGGTGTGTCCACTAATTGATCATTTTCAGTTTAATGATAAAATAAGCCTATAAAGCGAGAAGGCAACTTTACATCATTAACATTACCCCAAGTTGAGGAAATTAGAAATGTCGTATTCTTAATATAGTGGCTGAGTCTTAGCAATTGTATTTTCTGCAGCTTTAAAAATAAAAGCAAATGTAAACAGGACTAAACTGGCATTGATCCATCAACCACGTCTCCTATTTTATACTAATCCCTATTCCCATGTAAACCACTTTTTATTGAAGTTGCCTTTTAAAACCTTAGTGAAGGCACACATACAAATGCAGCAGAAATTGTTGTATGTCTTCATTGCATCAATGGAGTCAGTATTGGATTGTGCTGGTTGTATTAGTAGTTGATGTATTGTTTGTTTATTACCAGGTTTTTATATAGCACCATCATATTATGTAGTGCTTTACAATCAGACAGAATTGGTGGGGTAGGGAGCACTGCCTGCAAGCTTACATTCTAAAGGAGATGGATACATAGGTGCAATTACACAGGCACTAGGGATAATTTAGTCAATGCCAATGTTGTTTTGGAATGTGGAAGGAAACCCACATAGACATGGGGAGAACATACAAAGTCCACCCAGATAAGGTCCTGTTCGGGGAATAAAACTGACAATCTTAGTGCTGTGAGACATCAGTGCTACACACTGAGCCATCTGAGCCATTATTATTTAATATTATCATTTCTTAATCATAACATAGTAATAATGATTGCAACATTTATTTTAAATGGGTCCACAGCATCATTGTAATGTATTTATAGATATAACATAAACAACTAAATTGACAGCCAGCCAAAAACACAAAACGTGGAGGAAGCAAAGATGAGACTGGGGGAGGTGGATGATCACATGAAAATTGTATTGTTAAATGTGACTCAATAGAATTAGCAAAGAAGCAAAAATGTATGATACATCTGTATATATCATACTAAAATAAACACTAATAAATGGGGGAAGTGCTAAAAAAGGTTTTCAATAACCATGGTTACGCTTGTATCCATGGTAAAATGCTTAAATAATTATTTCTTTTTTTAAGCATTGTTTATGGAACAAAACATTCCTCGTACACATAATAGCTATGTCTTCCAGCAAGTAACTACTACAAAACAACACATGCTTGCAAAATGACAGCACAGGCAAAGTCACTTATCAATTGCCATACATCGAGTAGGATTTACAGTGAATCATTTCAATGATTGCTATGGGATACAGCAGCAGCGATATGTACCAGAATATACCAGGATATAGTGCCTACACTGTTCCAAGGTTTTTGTTTGTTCTATTTATTCTTATCATCTATGTTTCATAACAGTAAGAATTAGAATAGAGATAAATATTAAATAACATTAATCTATATATCTTGTGAATTTCATAATACATTTTTGTACAATTGGAGAGTATAGTTTTGTATCCAGATGTCTCTGCATCTTTGAATGGCATTTTGGACGCAACATTGTTACATGTGCTAGGGGATCTGGAGTTACACATCTAGCGCATGCATGTAAAAGTAGGCTGTCATATGGAGTTTGTAAATTCCTTTTTGTAAACGTGTATTTCATTACCTGGTCACTAGAGGCAGTCCTACAGCATACTGCTTGCCATCCTATGCCATCTCTCCTCTTCTTCTTGTTCCTCAATCCCACCCCCAACCACCATATAGGATAGTGGCAGTGACCGATCAATTGGCAGCCTTCTCTATCTCAGTGTGTAATATTAGCTGACCCTTATCATCTGTCAACATAATAATATCTTCAACTGATATAACTGCAGCCTATGTGTCTATTAGACTGCATGAGTTTTCCTGACTATATGATTGGTGCTGACACTGACATAGTATTTATAAGGCACTGCTGTGTGTCATAATCTCAACAACAACATAATCGTGTTCATATTCTGATTCAGTGGTCTTCGCTCGACCTTTAATTTTACTGGCTCCTGCAGCCTCAGATTCAGATTGCTGATGTGTTCAATTGCAGCTGTTTTGATCCTATGATTCATTAAGCAAATTTAGAAAACTAGTGCATATGTACAAACAGTATACAGGTTCTACAGAGTGGTGCGCGAGCACTAGTTGATCTACGTCTGCCCCTGATGTTTACTTTTGATTGACCAGAATTTATAATCAATATTATACCAACAGTCTGTTATAGAAGCTATAAAATACTATCATTGCTGTTAATCAGATTAAGTTCTCTAACATAGAAGCAAGTGCCGATTGGGTGATGTTCCCTGAGATCCTACTTATATAGCCAACAAGCTTTCAAACTCATTATCCTCTTATCTGTTTTTAAGCTTTTTCAATTACATACAACATCCTATTTATGCTAATTTAGAGACTGTAGTGCTTCAGAGCTTTATTATACACAGACTATGTTATGTACTGAACTCTGTACAGGTCCCTCTATCCAGCAACAGAATGCTGACCAGTGACAGCTTACATGGGAATCAGTTTAAGTATTGTTTACACAGGTCGGTCTTTTTGTCAGGCATAAAAGGCTTCAAGTAACGAACAGAATAACCCAGTCCAGTCCAGCCCCCTGGATGGCAGAACCTCCTCGGCCTAAATTTACTAAACTGGGGGATTGGAAAGTGGGGATGTTGCCCATAGCAGATTCATGCTCACATTCTTCAGTATGTAAAAGGAAATTGAGAGCTTGAATCTTATCCCGCAGTGTTATAATCTTGTCCCTACCAGGGCTGGACCCACTTAGGGGTGTTTTCATATTGTTAGGATTGGAAAATTCCCCCTTTTGGTAATATGGCACAAGTGCAAAGAGGAAAGCAATTCTGGATTTATAGAATTTAGATCTGCCCTTGTATTTAATATGTCGTCAGGGGGGTCCGACCTAAATGTGTAAGTGCTACTGCTTTGGAAGGGATGTAAATTGTATAGTAAGGGCTGCCCTTTTGTACATTCCACCTTGACTCCACTGTTGTATCCACAGGCCTTAGGTATATGTCAGTGCTTAGGTATCCACTCCCTAACAATCTGTTCATTTGGATCATTACAGTCACAATCCTATATTGTGATTTATAGTACATCGAGATACCGAACCTTAATACTAAAAAACTCTTTGTGTGCTGTCAAATAAATTGTACAATGTACAGTGAATTTTAAAAAAACATCTTAGACTTGGCCCATCCTGTGAAATAGAGGCAGTTGGCAGCTACTGTGTGTGTGCATTCCCATGTGGATTATTTTTCTTTTATGTAACATTAGAAGGGACTGGCGAGATGCAGCGCCGGGGCTGATCAGTCAGACAGAAATGCCATGTCCTAGACATGATGCTGATACTGATTTATGAGACCAGAGAATACATATTTTATAAGACCATAGACCATGATGAATTAGTTGTGGCAAACCCGAAACCTGCATGATCAGCAATAACATAGCAAACCATCCATTAAAGCTCTGACCTTTATTGGATAATAGATCAGCCTCCTGCCTTTAGTTCTTAGTGTTCTATTAAATGTACTTAGTCTTAGATTGGGATTAGTATAAAACGGAAATAAATGTGATTGTTATTGTGCCATTGGTTAGTAGTTTATAATGCACCATTATTTAATGTTATACAAGGTCACTAAGACCATGCAGAAGTTCAGTGCTTTTATAATGGGTAGTTCAACTATAGTAATGGCATCTGTAGGGCTGAAGAGGTCTAGGTAAATTAAAGCAGCACAGTGGCTCAGTTGGTTAGCACTTCTGTCTTATAGTGGTGAGCTCATGAATTTATGTGTGGAGTACCCCCCCCCCCCCCCACACACACACACACTTACAACAGAAATAATGTTTCAATAATCTGTTTACATTTTAATTCATTATATTTATTATGGTTTTTCTTGTGATTTTATTTTCCAATTTATTACAGTGGTATCTGACAGATGCCTTTCCAGTACTATCACTTAGGCTTAGCATNAGCCAGATGCTAAGCCTGGGGTGGCTGCAGGGTGGTATTTTTAGGGTGGGAACCAATATCCATGGACCTTCCCGTCCTGATGATATCAGGCCGCAGCTGTTTGTTTCCCCTTGCATGTATGGGCCCAGTCCTATTTTCCCCTCTATTTGTCCTATTACTTTTCCCTCTTTCTATCCCATGAAACACCTTTGTTCAAATATAACTTCCTCTGTGGAGCTGCAAAATGACGCTGAACCACATTTTGTGGACCACATTTTCCCCCTCTATGCCCCTAGTAGTCCTTTCTGCCCCCCTGACTCTGATGTCACATTAGCATGCTACAGGGGAAATAGACTGTGGAGTCACATTGTTATACTACAGGGGGAGCAGACTGTGGAGTCACATTATTATACTACAGGGGCAGCTCATTGTAGAGTCACATTATTATACTACTGGGGAATCACATTGTGAAGTCACATTATTATATTACAGGGGCAGCAGACTGTGGTGTCATATTATTATACTACAGGGGGAGCAAACGCTATATGTTTAGCATTTATCTAAACTTGGGCATTCTAATTTTTAAGCACCATGAACAATCATGTTCCCTTAATCTGTTCCAGAGAGTCAGTTATAAATCAACCAGCCTGTCACTTCTCACCCTCTGCTAACTTATTTAACCCTTCACCTCACAAGCAATATTTTACAAAAGACACTGTTATCATACCTGAATCTCCTTGCCTTGCCACTGGACAAACACTAAATATTGTACTAAAGTGGCAGATTTGGGCCACCCCTGACCAGGGGATGACTGCTGCGACCCTTGTAGCTATGCCACAGTGTGGAGTATATTATATGTACCCATTCCTCTTTGGGTTTTCACTGGGTGCTCTTGTTTCCTCCCTTACTCCAAAAACATTCTGGTAGGTCAAGGCTGGATTGGGGCTAATGAAACTAGACCTTAATTGTCAAAGAGGCTCATAGAGCTGCTGCTAATTATATTAGTGTAATGACGGAGGGCACTGCCACTAACCACTCCAATGGGCCTTTCACGTGGCTCATTATGTGGCCCTGCACTAAGATAATTAGCACATCATGCAGTGTCTGAGGAGCAAAGGCAATGCATACTCATATTAAAATATGTATTATGGCGTGAGGGTCCACGATTAGTTCTGGCGTAAAGATATAATGAAGCAAATGCTGAGAGCGGACATTAAACATACCTAGTTTGTAGAATTGTTATGTGTATCTGAGTTATTTGTGTTTTATTGATATTTTACCCTGCAAATCTTATCTTGTAAGGTAACAATACTGATCTCCTGTTTTCATTGTCCTGCAGTGGACAGAGAGCTCTATCTCATCTTCTCTAGATAAAGAAAATCTGCATCTCGTGTGACCACAAGGACAAACTGTTCTGCCAGCATCATGTTCTTATATCAGCACAACCTCTATTCCCAAAGCTGAGAGGCAGAAGAGAGGAGAATAAAGGAGATATATATAGATATGAATCTTATCATCGGGGAGCTTCTTACAACTCTACAGCCTGATTTTCAGGGGTGTATGGGATTCAGTATACAAAGCAGCAGAGCAAATGGCATGTCCCATTGTTGTACATTAGTCTACTGGGGAATCTGTACCTCTCTTATTTTTTAACATGAGGCACCAATATTTTACAGGATAAAACAGAATTATTGTACACAAAGTGCAACATACAAAATGAGTAACACAGCATTCATACTGGTACACACTGAGACATAACACTACATCTGGGGAAAGGAAGGACCAAGATATACATGTACTGGGAATTCATGAAATGAAAGACTAGTAACACTATTGTGCCAGGGTACAGAATGAAACACCTTCACCTATGCCAAGATGGCAATACTGGTGCCTTTTCTAGAAACCTGGTATTTAGAATTCCTGGGAGACTCACAAATTTCAGGCAAGTGAGTGGCAACCAGATTCTAGTTCATAGTTGCCAACTCTCCCTGAATATCAGGGAGACTCCCTGAAGAGCGGGTTGCCAGAAGTAAGTAACCCCGTTCTAGATGACATTCTCTACTATGTAATAGGATACTGAGAGCTAGAATGTGATTGGTTGCTATGGTTGAGTTTCTCTGATTTACCTATGATGTCTATCAGGGGATGGGCCCTCCGCATCCGTCCTGCACTTTCACCATCTCATAGATGGTATATATGGAAAGCCCAGCATTAAAAGACTCACAGCAACCTCTATACTATGATTTAAAAAAATTTGAATGGAACCTAAAGTACAGATGCTCGGCTATAGAATCTGCATCTCCTGCACTTACGGCTCTCGGTTCCTACATGCAGAGAACTGATGTCAATTTCCCTGCATGCTCTCCAGGGGTGCATGATTCTGGTGAAACACGCAGCTCTGGATTGGCCGCATTCTGCAGGCACTGCTCGTATTCAGCAAAATGGTGACTAATAAGCTCTAGATGGTGTTTACTTAATCTACCTAACCACATTTGCACGTCTCTTATGAAGCTCGTAACCTTATAGATTTGTGCTGTGGTGACTGGTTACACAAAGTACAAGCATTTCAAATATATAGCCAAATGACTATATACTCAGCTTTTTGACCTTTGCATATTTACATATGTATCATATGTTCATAATATAAGTTATATTATTGCAAAAAGGTATTGAACAATGTATTTTACCCCTTTACTGCAGATTTAAGTTAAACAGGGATTTATACAACACAATGATCATGTAAGCTTGAATCTGTAATTGCACATTTAGCCTTACAGATAAAGCAAAGATACATTGATACAAGTTCAACGCTGGAAATTAAAATCTGATTAGATAATGCCTTATTACTTAGTTATTTTGTATTATTACTTATTTTGTTTGTATATATAAAAAATACTGTTTATTATTTGCTTAAACACCAGGAAATATTAGAGAATGGTTTTCCCCAAACAAGTTAACTTAGTGAATATTTATATTTTGTTGCATGATATTGGAAACATATTTCTTTAAATTTTTTAATTACAGAGAAATATCTTGTATATAATATATACTGTCCACTAATGCCAGTAAATGAAGATATGACCAGAATTCTTTGGCTTGCTAAATTTAACTCCTTACTTGATCCAGAGCGACAACAAACTGATCCATGCATTTTTATAAACCAATAACAAAAATGGGTTTTCACAACCAATACAGTGTTAAAACAAGGGATGTGTCCACATCCACCTTTATCTGCATGGTGTATCTTTCATGTAATGCAGTGTAAAGATGTATGAGATCACCATGCAAGACAACCAGTAGCATTGTTTACTTACCATTGACAAGTTTTATTCACTATGGACAAGATCCAGATAGAGGAAGATGATGTCTAGATTCATAAATTGGTTGCAGAATAGGGTGTGTAATGTACACAATGTACATAGTGGGAGTAGGAGACAATTTACGCAGTGGGCAGAGGTGGCGTGTGCACACAGAAGTACACATGAGTGTGGAGGGAGGTATTAAATAGTATAGTAAGGGCTAGCCTCAGCCCTTATCTCTGCACTGCACTGGTTTTAAGCAAAAACAGTGCAGAGGTCTTAAGGTAGGTTTTCTGATATGCATGAGATGAGTGGGACATTTGCCGCTGTTAGTCTGAAAGAAGTTGATGTCGCCCATTCATTATTCACAGTTGCAGATATGTAGTGAAAAGGGCTTCTTAATGGTAAGTAAACAGTCTGCAGCTTTCCCCTGCAAAATCGCCATGTATAACAGACTATCCACATCTTTATGAAGCTGTATTTGGACACATCTGTATATCTTTACATAGGAACATAGAAAGTGCCGGCAGATAAGAGCCTCATGGCCCATCCAGTCTGCCCTGTTGTGTATTTAAAACTGTACTGATGTTATTTTATTCTCAATTTCGTTTCAAACTCAGTATATCTTTATATTTATCCCAAGCACACTTAAATTGTTCTGTTGTATTAGCTTTTACCACTTGTGGCTATTCCACTTATCAACTACCCTTTCAGTAAAGTAATTCTTCTGCACATTTCCTCTGAACCTACCTCTATGAGCTGCATATTAAAAAAAAGAGATAAGTTATGAATAATGAATAAGCTAGAATGCAATTGAATCAGACCCTAAGAGGCACCACACACGCACAGTGTTTTTCCAGTTAGGTACCCAGTAGAACTCCACTTCACTGCGAGAACCAACAATATCTGTGAACATCTTACAGATCATTAGGAGACCTCCCTGGTGGGGTGTGATGGGCTGGTGTTACCATTAGGCCATCTTAGGTGACCACCTATAGCGCAGGGCCCAGGGGGAAAGCAAAAGCACCTCCTCACAGCCTCCATTTATATGCCGGGTTATATCATTATCCGGCATGTAAATAATTAACTATCCTGGGATGCTTGTCACTCCTCTACAGAATGACGGCGCCCTCTCTCCTATGTGACCCAGATCGGGTTCCAGTGGGTTGCTTGGATGGTTGGGGAGGGAGGGTCGGTACCCAAGGACCTAGCACCGGCTGTGTGGTGTGTATTAGTAGTTGTCCTAACTGTTAACTGTCAGAGTTACTATCCTGGGTCATATATCATGTGTAAAGAACCCTTAAAAAAAGTTTAATGTAAAGAGTTAACTTTTCAAATCTCTAAATATATTAACTTGAAAAGCCCCCATAATGTGATCTAATTTAGTGAAAGTAATCCTACTTGACATGGTCCTGGAAGTTAAAGCACAACAGAAAAGCCGGTCACTTTTTATTTAAACCATTACAACATTTGTAACAATCTTCTTTATCCCTCAAATGTCTCCTACTGCATCCACACTATGGCACTGGTTGTAGTGTCTTGGCGTCACTGTATACTGTTTGCAGAATGATGCAGATTGTTATCACTGCGTTAATTACAACTTAATGTGAGAAAAGAAAGAATGTCTGCCAAGGTACCAGCAATCTTGACTTTCTTCTACTGGAGATAAAAGAGCGATTAAATATAGTACACAAGGGTAGGTTTTAATGAGAGAACATTATCAGCTCGTATCTCTAGAGGAAACTTTACTGCTGGCTATTGAATAATAGGCTTCTATACAGAATTTCCAAAGAATCACAAGAGGGAGATGAGATGAATCCTGGGCCTGATCAGATAGGCTAATAAGGAGGCAGCCTAGGGAGTAGTTGGGGCAGGTAGGGGATGACATCTTGTGTACAGCTGATACATGGTACACTAGCTCTAACTAAACATAGCTGAGACCAATGCAAAACTTAAATTCCCCAGTGATGGCAGCTTGTTTTAGGCTTTAGTTCGCTGACAGTGTGTTATCGATGGTCCTGGAGAGTGGCAAACTGGCCATAGACAAAAAGCAGAGAGATTAAAGTGTGGGGTGTTACCCATAGCAACAAATCAGATTCAAACTCTCAGCAAAATAATCTGTGCACCCAATGAACCACAGGACAAGATGCAAGAAAGTCCTGTACATATGCAGGGAAGAAATGCAGCTTTCAAGGGGAGGGTTAGTGTTAGGCTGCAGGGAAGGGATGGATGACAGGATGGGAGGGTTAGTGTTAGGCTGCAGGGAGGAGTTGGATCATAATAGGTGAGGGTAAGGGTCAGGCTACATGGAGAAGATGGAGTTTAGAAGGGGAGGGTTAGTATTAGGCAGCGGGGAGGAGTTGGATCATAATAGGTGAGGAGGGTAAGGGTCAGGCTACATGGAGAAGATGGAGCTTAGATGGGGGTGGTTAAGATTCGGCTGCAGGAAGGAGGTGGATTGCAGGAGGGGAAGGCTAGGGTTAGGCTCTAGTTTTACCCAGCCTTTCTTCTCTTATATTCAAGTCTGGATCTGGTCCACAGTCACTAAGTATATATGCATGGGTATAAATACAAGTATTGCTAATATCTAATTAGTTCAAATGTACTTAATTACAAATATAGATTAGTATCCAATATTTAAGCACATTTTTATAATATAAAAAATGTAACTAACAAATAATATTATTGACATGTAAGAGGTTAAAATCTCTATTCTGTAGACTGACATGTTATTTTTCCAAAGCGTGGAACCAGAAATTGTCTGCTCCAAAGAAAATCTTAACTTCATCTTCAGAACACCTAAGATATTTTATTGAAGTGGGCTAGAATGGAATGGGTCTTTTTTACATTACAAATATGTTTAGCAAGTCTGACCTTTAACTATCTTGACATACATCTAAAATAAAAAAGCCACATTTTATTTCACTGCATACATTAGATTTATTCACGTCCCAGGTTATAAATTTGATTTATCTGACATAGATGTACAGTTACTGCATATTTATTTATTATTTTATTATTTCTTTATTTTCTTTATTTATTTTTGTTGTCTTACATTACTCACAAAGATCCAGGAGTTGAGGGGGCTGTGTTTGTCTAGAAATTGACATGAAATTAAGAATTGTATGTACATATTATGGGTGCTGGTATATAATATATAATAAATATATATATAGGATATATGCATGTAGGTTGTGTATGGATATTTGATATAAAGTCATCTATTAAAAATCTGTCATTAGACGACAGGCTTAGTGCTGTCATATAACTTCTAACTGCCTTACATTTGTAAGGAAAGCATGCATCATTCCATATTATACTGCACATGAGTAGTGGAATGATGGTTGGATTACAAAGAAAACATCCTTTTTTAGCATTTCCATTAACATTTTATTCAATTTCATTTTGATATATTTAAATGAGAGAAAAAAACACTGTCACTGACCATTAGAGGTTTATGTGTCTGTATTACATCCCTTGGTGCACGTGGTTGCGATAACAAATAAGGCAGAGCAAACAGGTAATGTGACCAGAGATGACATCACATATGTTAATATTTATACTTTAATATGTGACATTTTAGCTACAGTATCTTATTACTCTCTGTATATCACTGACATTACAGTTGAAGGAAGACACAGACAAGTCTTTAACGGTGATGTAGAAAAATGGAAAGGTTTTATTTTCTGAATTGTTGTATTACATAGTAACATTGTTAGTGAGCTGGAAAAAAGAAATCAGTCCATCAAGGTAAACCTATTTTATATCTCTTGCGATCCTAAATTTTATCCTTAAAATTGATCCAGATGAAGCAACAACTGTTCTGGCTCAATATAAAAAAGCTCGGGACACATTGGTCCCATCCAATGGGACCAATGTCCCCGCCTAAACTCCACCGGCCCGCCCAAATTCGGCCCCCAGTCCGCATAGGCCATGCCCCCTTTGACTTCGCGGTCACCAATTATATTTAAAAAAAAAAACAATTCCCTGTATTGGGACAAACTGCTATGTAAGCGGAAAAGCTTGGGAGGTTGGGAGGTATGGCAACAGTTTCCATTCCCGCAGTTTAGTATATCTATCCCAAGGTGTGAATCCGGTCTGTAGTCACTAAATATGTGACTGAATAAAATTGCATTGCCACACTACAATATAAATATGTACAAAAGGCTTCATTTAGTCATTCATTCATTCTTTTACACGTTGACAGTAAATATATCATAGTCTCCCCTACACTAAGAAACTTTGCAAAGACTTAGAATCCTATTGAAACTTATTCTTATTATTGTCAGAGATGGTTCGTGCCAATGTTAAATGTGTCTTTGAGGTTATCTGTGCTCTTTCCTTCTGGAAATACTGAATTAATATGGCCTATTAAACACTCGGTTTTATTACAGTGATGTACTGACATACAGACAGGATAACAAGCCTAATTTATAAAACGAAACAAACAGGAAGGAGCAGCAATATAAACGTGTATACATGGTCTAGGACCTATTTAAACTTATTTTACTTCTGAGGAATTTAAACATTAAAATTCCAATAAAATTGTAAGCATGTTATCCTTGTTTCCAGAGGTAATAATATAATTGAGGCAGATGCTCCTTAACACAGAGCCAAATGTAGCTGCTGTGTTCAAATAAAAAGTTTATTGTTTACTATTAACTAAGCAATCAAAAAGATTCCAATACAGGATTGTTTATGGGGGTGCTTCCCGGGGCTCATTTCAAAGCACACCCCCCCCCCCCCCATGTTTATGGCTCATTGAGTCTTATTCCAAATCTTATGTCCCATTCTCATTTTTACTGTTTAATCTTCTTAAGTGAAAGTAGGTAAGATAATACAAGAGCTGGATGTAAGTAATAGAGGGATGTTAGTAATAGACGGATTTAAGTAATAAAGGGATGTAAGTAATGAAGACATATAAATAATAGAAAGGTGTAAATAATAAAGAGGTGTAATAGAGAGATGCAAGTAATATAAAAGTATAAGTAATAGAGAGATATAAATAATAGAGAGGTGTAAGTAATAGAGAGATGTAAGTAATAGAGAGATGTAAGTAATAAAAAAGGTGTAAGAAATAGAGGGATATAAGTAATACAGACATGTAAATAATATAGGGATGTAAGTAATTGAGGGATATAAGTAACACAGATATGTAAGTAATAGAGAGGTGTAAGTAATAGAGGAATATAAGTAATACAGACATGTAAGTAATAGAGGGATATAAATAATGCAGGCATGTAAGTAATAGAGAG